>QOVD01001122.1:0-31517 GCA_003521225.1 Tuber microsphaerosporum
GTAAACAAGGGAAAAAAAGATGGGGGAAGGTATGAAGGTGGGGGGAAGCGATCACCACCAGGCATTTTAAAGTTTTGGGGACTCAGTTTTTTCAATGAGCTTTTGCAGTAGCTCCACGACCTCATCCGTCTTATTTGCCTCCTTAGGATCATTTTCCTTCGAATCATTTGCTGTCCCGAAAAAGGAGTCACAAACGAAGTATGCAAGAAGCTATAAAACTCTTAGCAAGCAGGTATTATAAGTGGTTAACTCTGAAAGCATATCCTGGGCAACTTACACTGCCTCCTCCCCCGATCACCGCCGTGAGCAGGGCCCTAACCTGCCACTTGATGGTGCCTAAATTCCCCTTAATCGTACCCAGATCACTCTGGACCTTCGCATAACTCTAAAAAAAATTATTAGTACTAATAACTGGCAGGTCCTGATGGGGTTACCAACTTTCATCATTTCGATAAAATTGTTCTCGAGGCGGAAAACACGAGATTCGGCGGGATTGACCTATTGAGTTAGCTGACTTAAAGTTTAGAGTACAATTAGTGGAGCTATACCTTCGCATCACTACCTGCAGAAGAATTTCCCTTCTCCGGCTCATACTGGTCTACCGGTGGTTCGTTGTCCAACTCCTCGGGCATTGTCCCAAGACCTCGGCGGATTGGTGCGGGGTGAGTGAGTTGGGCGGGATGACAGGAGTGGATCGATGGGGAATGGATGAGATGAATTGGTTGACGAACATTACGCATACGTAACAGTTTGGGTGGGCGGAAAGTGGCCCTAATCATCTGTGATATCGTTAAATTTTAGTGTTATGAGTAAGATAGGATAGAGTAGAGTAGATAGGAGACGACAAACGATGCAGAGCGGAGCTAAGTTGTGGTATAGGTAAAAAAAAACAAGTGATAGGAATGGTAGGGGGGCGGAATTGTCTCGAAGGTGGGTGGGAAGGGGAAGCGAAGGAATTTTCAATGGAGTGGGGGGGGGGGTTCCCCTACTTATAGTCAAAATGGTGCGGCAACACCGGGAGAGGTTTGGTGGGTTTCTCTACTCACCTCCAGCCTACGCAAGCTTCACTTTATTTGCTTCCTCTAGGCGCAGTTTCCACCACGGATCATCAGACCCTTCTTAATCTCAAATAATATAGATATCAGCACATGCTTATTAGGAACTTGCTGGCCCTACTTACGTTGGTCAACTGTTATCTCCAATATATAGCAGTCTTACGTACCGGTAGGGCGCGAATAGCCACTATGTTTTTCGCACTTGGCTCTTATTTAGCACACACAGTTGGACCTCCGCCAAGTCTAGCCCGGCCAGCCTTTTAGAACAAAAAAGACTCCAGTCATGGCCAACTCAACGGAGTTCAGACAGCGAACC
This sequence comes from Tuber microsphaerosporum, assembly GCA_003521225.1. Classification (NCBI taxonomy): domain Eukaryota; kingdom Fungi; phylum Ascomycota; class Pezizomycetes; order Pezizales; family Tuberaceae; genus Tuber; species Tuber microsphaerosporum. The sequence goes on from QOVD01001122.1 coordinate 1,372, forward strand.
CATACCACCGCTACCGAAATCAGAACCCCTCTACTTACTCCCACGCACTATCGTTCTCCGGTTTCCAAAACCACACTCCCCACCCCAAGTTTCCCTTAGGGAGATATTCCACCACCATGTTACGACTAACATCCGGTAACGTGCACTCACAAGCCGAAGGGTCCTCGATATCCATTCCTCTAATCGCTCTCGCTAGATCGCTATCGGGGTGATCAAGTAGCATTCTCAATAATATCTCGTGTTCCATGGCCGCAGCTCGGTATATAGGAGATACATGCGCCGATGCAGACGCATTAACATCAACTTTCCCACTTTCCAATAAAGCCGCAACAACATGGTCAAACCCAGCCTCAATAGCACGATACAAGGGCGTCACACCGGCGCCATCTAGAGCATTAGCATTAACCCTCGAGTCCGCAAGCAGGACGTTCACGACGTCCAGTCTCCCAGAAATGGCAGCAAGATGCAGCGGCGTGTAGCCACTCACCGACTCCCGAAGATTCACCGGCGGGAGCCGCCTCTCGTCTTGTGCAAGAAGGAACCGAAGCATCTCGCCTCTGCCTGGCACGGTAGCGGCAATATGCAGCACCGTTCTTCCACGAGAGTCTGGACTATCTAACCTTACATCCAGACGCTCGAGCAGCGCTTCGACACCTTTAGTGAACCTTTTGGCGACAGCAAGATGCAACGGCGTACGTCCGTATTTCTCTGGAACATTAACGTGAATATCCTACCTATCTAGTAACGCCCTCACAACGCCGATGTTATAAGAACGAATAGCGAGATGCCGTGCTGTGTTTCTTGCTCGGTGATACTGCCGAGTGATGTCTGCCCGTGGATCTTCCAATAGGGCTCGAGCAACCCCCTCCTCCTTGTACCAAGAAACCACCATATAGAGTGGTGTGAAGGAGCGGTGGCCCAAGGAATTAACGTCAACATCCTCCCTATTCACAAACAGCCGCACCAGATCCTTCTTCCTAAGCTCTACGGCTCAGAAGAGCGGTGTCCAGCCAGAAACGGACTCCTTGGTGTCTGCGGTAACACCGTACTGTAACAACCTGGCCGCGTCGGTGCTCCTCAAAGCGACGATCGCATCGTTCAGGAGCGCGCGGTTTCTGCTGGTGCCGCCGGACACATCCCTCACCAGCATGAATTTTCCAACAACACTTGCAACCCCCTGCGAGACTAACTTTTGCACCGTTTCTATGTCTTGGGATTTGAGGGCAGAGTAGAGTGCTCTCAAGGCCCACTTGTTAGAACCGTTGCTAGTGATTTCGCTTGAAGGTTGGCACAGGGCTGCTATGAGTGCGCCCGAAAGAGCGCTGTGCAAGCGATGGTTCGCCTGTATTAGGGCGGAATGGTGTCGCGGGTGAAGATGGGATGAGATTCGAATGAGAAGTTCATTGGGAAGGGCAGTGAGGGGCATTTTCACCCCGCGGTTTGTTGTAGGGGTAGGGGGGTATCTTCTAAATCAGCGCGACCATGAAAAATGTTGTGCCCATCCTATCATCTTGAACACTATTTAAGACATGATTAGTCACTAAACTAAAGATGTCAACTGGTAATGAGACCCTCCCGCACAACATCCTCCCACAGCGACACCAGCCGAGGAGATAGAAGGATTTTCGATTTATATGGGCTGTTGTGTTGCTTGCAATAGTATTCAGGGACGTCCACTGGAGTGGCAATGAGGTTTCATGCCGTACGGTCCCGGCAGTTGGTGATTGTGATACCAAGCACAAGGATTAGCAGTCTAACCGTAGTTGAAGTAATCTAGTGGTAATTGTGCAAGCATAACTCCCTTCCCGGCCAAGCAAGCGAACCGATTGCCGTACCGATAATCCGTGAATGGACACTTTCGCTGGCTCCTAAAATATGCTGATATCATTACTGGCTCCACTTTTTCCCCCGTATCTTTCTAGAACATTGGCTTTTGGAATACTTGTGCCCGAGCACATCAGCCCTCAGATGATCCCGTGAACTCATTCACTTATTTATTTATTTACTTATTAGGCAGTGGATTTTGATATACCATAAAACCTCCAATGCTACAGTAAGAACGGCTCCTTCCCCCAGTTAAAGGAGGGGACTAGGTTGGTGAGCCCTTAGCTCTCAACAGCCAGTTCACTCTTCAACACCTTTCGTCGGCCCAGCAACTGCCACATCGGCATAAACATCAAACCTTCTCTGACCGGTAATCGGGATCCCTTTCCTAACGCCCGAGATCATCTCCGGGTTCAACTCCCACTCCACAATCCCCTCCTTCTCCTCCGTGGCCACAACCACCTCTGCATTGGGGTCCACAACCATGCTATGTCCCCAAGCAGTATACCCTTCCCCATCCTCCTCTTTCCTCCTTGCGGGCGAGCAGACTCCTACATAAACCTGATTATCTGCGGCTCTAGCTCGGGCCAGTAGTTCCCAGTGAAGGGGACCGGTAGTCATGTTGAACGCTCCAGGATAAAGCATCAAGAACGCGCCCTTCCTCGCTGCAATCATGGCGAGTTCAGGGAAGCGGATGTCGTAGCAGACGCCCAATCCTATAGACCCGTACTCAGTCCCTATCAATGTGGGTGTTGAACCGGGGCTCAGTACGTCCGATTCTATAAACTTGATTTTCCCGGGGATGTCGATGTCAAAAAGGTGAATCTTCCGGTGCGTTGCTAGGAGCGCGCCGGTTGGGGAGAACGTCAAGGAGGTATTATAGAGTTCTGAGGTTTCGGGATCTAGTTCAGGGATTGAACCTCCGATTAGGTAGATCTTGTGCGTGGAGGCTAGGGTTGAGAGGGTTGTGTAGGAAGGGGTTTCGGAGGTGGGGAAAGTCCGCGTCGGAGTTGGGATTGGCTCGGCGTAGTTTGGGAAGTGCTCCGTGCCGTAGGGGGAGTTGAAACATTCCTATTTTCGTTTTAACTTTCGTTAATTGTGGGGTATTTTGAAAGGATTAATCTGAAGCAGGAAGGTACCGGGAGGACAACGATGTTTGCTCCATTCTTCGCAGCTTCAGCCACCTTCTCAGATGCCCGCTTTAGATTCACGTCCTTATCGTTTCCTGTTTGACATGCTATCAGCCAAAATACAGACCTCATCCAAGAGAAGAAGGGAAGAAATACCAGTAGCAAGCTGAATCAACGCAAGTTTAACGGGGCGTTTAAGCGGTGACGTCATGATTGATTTGGTAGAGGCTGCTGAGGAAAATGGAGAGATAAAGGCAAGAGAGGAGATGGCTCGCCGAAACATGGATGGTGGGAGAATTCTGTGAGATGAGCTTTCAAGTTGGCGTTGGCTGTGGGTGGTGGGCGGCAGTCGGTCACCAGGGTGAGTGGGGTTGCGGGGAAGTGGGATGTGCTGTATTGTACTGTAGCACGGTAACTAACCTGCGTCAAATATGCCGGCTGCACCTGTGTCGGCGATCTTCCGATCTAGCGCGCGGCGGGAGTGCTGGTCGTGTCAAGCCATTTTGCTATTGCATTCGGCCCAGATCCAAGCGAGAGGTTTTAGTGGCACGCAAGAGCGGTCCTTTTTAAAAACGCTTCGAGCCCCACCTCAAGTGTCGAATGCAGATGCCACCTAAATTAGGTAAAACTCCCGTACTCGTACTACGCAGCCCAGTACAGGTACCAGGTACATACAGTACGCCCTAGGTGAGAGGATATCAACTTGATCTTCATGGTGCAAGAGTTCCACTCCGACATCTATCAGCAGCTAACATAACACCACTCCTGCGATAACACAAGGCGCTTCCCCCCAGACGCCTAAAACCCTAACCCATTCCATACCCCATTAATGGCGCAGACATACCAGCACCGACCGCACTCCCCCACCAAACATGGCTCTATGGTGCCAAAACCCCCAGGCTTCTGAGTGCAAGATAGGACAAAGGTACAACTACGTATTCTCGCTACCTTATACTTCTTAAGACAATCGCTATCATGAAGGGGATCATATAAGCACAGCACGGTGCAGCATCCAAACCCCGACCCATAACCCAGCCTACGGATACCGTGTCAGATAACGACATTACCGGACGGCATTACTTCGTTGATGGCGATTCCGCACCTTTCCTTTGTTACGATAAAAGCGCGCATAAGATAGAGATATGTGCAGTGTCCGATAGAAAAATCAAGATGTGATGGTCAGACTATGCCTCTTACATTCTGCTGTCCTTTCCTCTAGTCTTGAAGTGCGAAATGAGACAACGAGGTTTATAACCAAACAGGTGCTGTAAAAATCCCCGCTCACCCCTCTTCCAACTTCCGGTTTAGTTCTTCCACTCTATCGCTAGGCTAATTAGAGACAGTGATACATACGATTAACATATACCCTAACCCACCACCGACAGGTAAACAATATGCAGGAGAGAAGGGAAAGAAAAGGAAGAAAAGGAAAAAGAGATCAAACTCTTTTTTTCAAGTATAAGCGTACTGCTTGAACAGCCTCCGCCCCAATAAATGTTCTACAACCCCTACTTTGATGCAGTGCTGCCAGCATTGCAGGGCACCACGCAGCACACACTCTAAAACACAAACTCTCCAATTCAACACAAGTTCCCACCAGAGAGCAAAAGGATGTCCCTTACGTAGGCCAGCAATTTCAGCTCTTTGAAAACCGCAAAACGTAACTCATCGCTACCCAAGTTTATTTCATTCAGCAACTTTAGGGCTCTAGTACCGCTCACAATACATCACATCCTTACCGAACAAACGGAACGGTTGAACATTTATTTATTTGTTCAGCTATTCATTTATACTTTCCTCAACCTCTCGAGGATAGGAAACGCAAACGGTGTACATGACGATGTTGAATGATCACTCACAGTCACCTCTAATCACTCACTCCCCCTCTTTCGAACCTGACAAACTCCACCCCCTCTCCCAATGGCCAAACTCCGCCACAACCCATTCGCAAAACACCTCCCACATTTTCCGCCACTCCTCCATCCTATCCACTCTTGGCCCCTCCATAACGCCCACCTCCCCACCCTCAAAGGCGGCAAACTTGATCCCCGTCAACGCCAAGTCTCCCAGTCCTTCCAAACCAACATTATCAAACGCCTGCAGCACCTGCCAATAATCGTGCGTCATGCTTCCCGTGGTCTTCTGTCCAAGGATCCCCGGGTCGTCATTGTTTAGTGACACGGGGACACCCTGTGCTAGCATTGCCGGTAGCGAGTGTGACAGGATCGACGAGGTCAAACGGAGGATTTCGTTTGACACGGGGCAGGCTTCAACGCATATGTTATTCTGCTTAACGAGGGAAATGAGGTGTGGATGCTTGTGCAACGAGAAGCCGTGGCCGATGCGTTTAGTCCCGAGTAGTATCGCGTCAAAGAGGTTCCCATCCGTGCCGTCCCCGTCCCCTAGTGTTTCTCCAGCATGGAAAAAGAAGGGGATGTCGACACAATGTTGCTTGCAGTACTCTTTGAACCATAATAACTCCGGGAGCATTTCCAGGTGTGTTCGTCCGAGGTCTTCTTGCCCTACCAGGTCAAAGCCTGCAATCGCGTCTGGGTATAACTTCTTAGTTTCTACGCATTCTTTCATACTGGCTATTATCGTCTCTTGGTCGAACCGACGGATGGTAGTCCAGATCACGCGTGCGCCCCAGAAGCCGGTGCCTTCTGGAGAAGACTTGTAATCCTCTATTACTTCCGAAGAGACTTTTACGACGTCTGAGCGGGGGAGTATGGCGCCGGTTTCTGCAGCTTTGAAGGTCATCAGGAAGGCTATGCGGAGGTCGACCCATAAAATGCCGTCTTGGTGGAGGTGGCGGAGGATGTGCCGGACCTGTAAATGTTAGTGTGGTCTAAGCAGTCTGGGGGCTAGAGGGGGTAATACGAATTGTCGGTAAATAGGCTCATAGTAAATAATCCCCTGAATAACCAGGAAGATACTCTGAAATTTCGCCCAGATCACGTTTATCCCCTCATGGTGCTTCAGACTCTCCTCAGCAGTAATGGTAGTACGGCTAATAATCCACTCCAGAAAGCCCTCCCGGGAGGTCTTGTTTCCTGAATGCGCGGTCAGGAATAAATCCGCCGGGAACGAATCTGCAACCTCAGTCACGGGGATTAGACTCCCAGGTTCATACTGTGGTGAGCACAGCCCTCCGGCTACCTTTGGTGTAGTAGCGGAATACGTAAACTGAATATCCGCCTTCTCCAAAGCCTTCGGTGTAGTGAGAGGAATATCCGAATACATATGAATCCCCGGGGTATTCAACGCAACGTCAAACAGCCACTCCACTAACTCAATCAGCAACCCGACATCCCACAACAGTGAGAGAGGAAGGAAAAAATCATACTATCAACCATAGCTTCCAAATGAGCATGTAGCAAACACCCTTTTGGCATCTTCTTTACAATCCTCCACAACTTGGTCTTTTCCATGCGGTCTTTGGCAAGAGTGAACATCATACCGGGGTATACGTCCCCTTCTTCCTCCACGGTCTCTTTTGTCCATACTGTCTCTGCTTCGTGCTGCCTGATGCGGGAGACTATCGCTGCAGCACGCTTCGCAGTTGGCGAGAGGGATTTTCGGAATTCGTAGTCTGGCATATGCATTAGATTGCTGATGTGCGAAGCTCATTGAGGGAAGGCTTACCATGGCGTAACTCCTTCTCCTTAGCAACCAACGCCTCCCGCTTCTTTAAATGCTCAGATGTCTGCTTCACGATATCGATATCTATCAAATCCGCCATAACGTGCAGTTCGTTTGTTCGCCTGTGGGGCTGCGGTAGTATGGTTCGATCTATTTAAAGCGCGGCTCAAGTTTATGCCCCTAGCGAAGAAAAGTGAAGAAAGAAGGAGAGAAAGGAGAGAAAGCTGAATTGAAATAGTTCTTTCTCACTCGCTTTTTTCTATTTCTTCTCGGTTACTGAAAAAGCCTTTCTTCTTCTTATCCTTTTAAGGTAGACCTAACTGACTGACTCACCCTGCTTACCATCGGCTCTCCCTGACACTAAATTACGCATAACTAATCAATATCGTGCCGACGGACACTTAACTGCTTATTCCACGGTTCTCCCTAAATCTAATCCAGTCCAATACGAACCATGCGAACTTAAACTCCCGGTGGCGTCCAATAGTAAACCCTGCATCCCTTATCACTTATCCATCCATCACGAACAATGAAAAGCAACCACCATTGTCGATCCCACCACTGCATAAACCCGTCACATCAGACCCCGCAAGTGTTTAAGTATCTCACAACAACTACTTTTTTTTACTCATTTGCTCCCTTCACAAGAAGCAGCTATCCGGCCCCAATCCCTTCCGCCCTACCTGCCCACCCTATCTAGAGCAAGCCAGTTGGAAGATAGCACGCCCAGGACCCATCACAACCTGCAGGTAGTAAGAATACTTAGTAGTGCATGCGTAGAAAATTCACAAAACCAAAATTTCAGGTCCGGGTGTACCGATTTAGCTATCAGTATACCATGGGTGCTAGATGGGACAGACAGACAAACAGGTTGAGATACCTAGTGAGAGGGGAATGGTATATCCTTGTACCTGTCACGAAATCCCTGGGTCGGAAGGAGGTGTGGAGAAGGGACCATGTATGCGGTATTCCTCGCTTGGTAGAGATAGAGTATTTATAGTACTGGATGGAGCTACCTAGAGCGTACAACTGTAAACCCAATTCAAGTAATCCTTCACGGGCCTATAGTAGAGAGAGGGGGAGGTTACTTACGTAATAGACCCTCTGGACCCTATCAATTCGATCCCAAGGGAGAACCTAGAAAAATGGATTTTAAACACGATGGCAGTAACTCCCATAGCCACATATACAGCCTTACCCATCAATGGGTAGCTCCAGAGTTCGCTTCCCCGAAATCTCCCCTTTAAAGTCTTAAATACACTACCCCAACATTACACCGTATAGCACATGTTTTCAAGGTCCATCCGTCCAGAGAACACTATCAACTAGTGGTTGTAGTGAACTTTGAGGGAATGAGGCCCGCTCCTACGGTTGTGAGAAGTAACTGTACTTGAGCGGTCGGTGGTGACACTAATGCAGTGATACTCGAGTGATTACTCATGATGAGTAGTGATCATCCCGTCGGCGGTTTTCAACCGGAGACTTTGTAACAGAGCGAACGGCGGTGCTAGAATCCGGGATTGAAAGATAGCTATAGCGCATGTACTCGCCGCACGGTGAGAAAGCCGGGGGAAAGGTATGCCAGGCATCACCTCATACGCGAGCCGGTATTAAAACGTAAAGTTAAACTGCGGAGAACAGAGGGGTGATCTGACGGACAACCTCCCAGCCCGCGTGCGCGCACCGCTCAGAACCACAACATCGCGCAACCATCGATTGACATCCCCAATCACCCATCCCATCGTCCACCCAACCACGGCAATTCCAACCCATCCTAGCATACCATCTCACACCTCCACCTCGCCCCCGCCAAGGCTAAATGTTCAGTAAGTGGGAACACTTATCGTACCCTAGCACGATACCAGTACAATAGCCATACATAGGATATCGCAACTTGCCGTACCTGAATTGGCACGTGTGTATCGTAGCTTACGACCGACCGATCGATAAGCACCTTCCAAAAGGAGGACTTTCCCGAAGTAGTATGTACCAGTGCTCGAGTACCGCAAAAACTCTTCCAAAGCGCCCTCAGATTATCAGACCGCCAGCTCACGATAGGGTTGGCTTTGATGGGTTAAGAGAACTATGAATACTGGTTAATGAGATCCAACATATCGGATAAGTTGATCCTGTGCCGTGTCAGGAAAAACCCTGATCCTTCTAAAGAGCTTTAATTCAGAATCCGGAGATTGCGGTGCTGGCGGAGATAGTGGATTGCAAGGGCTCTCCACAAGTGAAGTTAGCGGTACAAGTCCAATATATAGCCGGGGACCCAGACTTGCCACAAATCCTGCAGACTGGCAGGAGACTGGGTTTCCGAGGCCACCCGATACGGTAAGGAAGCAACCGCCGTATCTTGTTGTAGTGAGCTGAAATAAATTCAGCCTAACGGTCGCGATTACGAGGTGTTTACCGCTACGAGAGGGACGTTTTGCCCATCTCCTCAGCACTACGGGTACAGTGCTGCACCTGTACTAGTACATTATGGCCACGGTACCCGAATGGTACTGTACCAGTACTATGAGACGGATCAACGCCCCTAAGCAGCACAATCTTCAGCTATGCTAATCAACGCCATCACATCCGCCCAATCGAACCCTCCTGGCCTCGGGGCCTTTATCCAAAACTGTTGTGACCAGTGCAGCCCGGTATTCGAGTACTCTACTTGAGTACTGCTGTACGACACATCAGTTTTATCGCCCCGATGTGATTGGCTAAGGCTTGCGTTGCAGGGGTGTCGATCAACGACAGATCATACTTTACTCGAGTACCGGCATTTCGCTCGAGTACGGGAGCTAACACTCACCCTGCACCTGATGCCGCGGTGATGTAAACTGCAACAAAAGCATGGTATTGCGGTGTAACCCGGATTGGATGCAATTGGATACAATTGGGTTCAATTGAAGATCGAATTTAAGGCCACCAGCCGTGATCGGGTTTTTGTTTTTTCTCCAAGATAAAGGAAACGGTGGTGGGACCTCCAGGCCGATAGATATGGTCCCGGTATAGTGCAGAGGGCTTTCTACAGTGGCTGGACAAGAAACCCAGTAAAGCAGAAGCGAACGAGCTCTAGCTAACAGTGCAAAGAGAGAACGGATGAATTGGTAGATAGGAAACATCAATACTGGTAAACGAGCCTCCACAATACAGTATAATATGACGGTATGGTAGTCAGATTCCAGGTCTAGCTTTCATCAACTCAGTTAAACTAAAACACTCCTACTTAAATTATCAACACTGCAATTCCTCTTGCCCAATCGAACTAATCCCATCGCCACCATCTACTCGAGTACCGCAGCTCCGTAGCCCCGAATGGACAGTGTACCGGTATGATCAACCAAAACCTCACCGAGCCCCAACCCGGGAAGGTGCTTTCCCCTACTCCCCTCACTCACCAATTCAACACTCTATTTATTGACTTACATACCCACCCACATGAGGAGATACGTTCACTCAACGAGTACAATAGTGCGGCCGGCGCCGCACCAATCTTCGTCACAAAAAAAAAAAAGTGAGAAATTGTACCACTATCCCGATAGAAAAGAAAATTAAGGGAAAAGATATTAGGTGGTGTGCCACTTTAAATCTGCAGAATGGAAATAGATATATCCCCTACCTCACCCCACCCTTTTCCATTTTCCATTTTCCACTTTCTTCTCTACGATCGTCTGTCATTCTTCACCTCCGTCGTAACGTATGGTATCGTCTCCGCCACGGTTGATTGCGCAATTCAACACTCCGGAGAAAGGCGCAGGTAACCATTCAACGTGACCCCACTACCCCACAATGTCTGCTCCGGTCACCACAACGGCAGTAGAAGACCACAACCCAACCTCACCCTCAAAATCACACCTCCCGGACCCCGCCCTTGACATCCAAAACCAGCACCACCACCCGCACCTCCACCACTCCGCTGCTGCGCACGCCGCGCATAACCCAGACTCCGAGCCCTCGTACGTGATAGACACTCACCCGGATGACAAGCACGTTCCCCCACAATTCTCACACGACGTAGAGAAGGATGCTGCAGCATTGGAACGAGCGCCGGAGAAGGGAGATGATGCGGTTGAAAACGGGAGCGTGAGGAGCACAAGGAAGCCGGGTCCGGTGGGAGTATATTATAGGAAATATAAGCCTTTTGTGCACATGTTTATTTTTGCTCTGTTTACGGGGTACGTTACCTTCTCCTCCTCCCCCTCACCCCCAGTATCATATCAATCCCGGTATTGACGATCCGGACGAACGGGATGGGATAGATGGTGGATAGCATCCCTCATCCTCCACCGCCACGATAAAAACTGGATCATCCCCTTCCTCCTTTGGCTCATGATAACGCTGCGCATCATAACCCTCTGGCTACCAGCATACCACGTCCTGCGTCCCTTCAAATTCCTCTGGTCCAAGACCGCAACTCCGCTCGTCGCCGCGATCCCCCCGAAATTCCGCATAGCGGCCGCAGCGACGCTGGTGGTCTCGGTATTCCTGCTGGGCTCCTTCATCAGCGAGGAATCGCTCAACAACACCCGCGAAAACCGAGCGATATCCCTATTCGGCCTACTGGTATTCATAGCCGTTCTCGCAGTGACCAGCCGAAACCGGCGGAAGATAAAATGGCACACGGTGCTCGTCGGCATGCTAATGCAATTCATAATCGCCCTCTTCGTGCTCCGTACAGGCGCGGGGTTCGACATCTTCACCTTTGTATCCGATCTCGCGCGCTCGCTCCTCGGCTTCGCCGGCGACGGGACAGCATTCTTGACGTCCCCACAAGTGGCGAAGCTACCGTATTTCCTCATCGGTGTTCTCCCGGCCATCATCTTCTTCGTCGCACTGGTGCAGCTCCTCTACTACTGGGGCCTGCTACAATGGTTCATCGGAAAGTTCGCCGTCTTCTTCTTCTGGAGCATGCAAGTCTCGGGCGCGGAAGCGGTCGTCGCCGCAGCAAGCCCGTTCATCGGACAGGGCGAGAGTGCGATGCTAATCCGCCCGTTCGTGGCGCACCTCACGCAGGCGGAATTACACCAGGTCATGACCAGTGGGTTCGCCACTATCGCTGGTAGCGTCCTGGTAGCGTACATTGGCATGGGCGTGAATCCCCAGGCGCTAATATCCTCCTGCGTGATGAGTATCCCCGCCTCCCTCGCCGTGTCGAAGCTACGCTACCCGGAAACGGAGGAAAGCCTCACGGCGGGAAAAGTCGTGATACCAGAAGACGACGAGCACTCCTCCGCTAACGGGCTCCACGCATTCACGAACGGCGCTTGGCTAGGATTGAAAATCGCTGGCATGATCCTGGCAACCCTGCTCTGCGTTCTCGCGCTTCTAGGCCTCGTCAACGGACTGCTAACGTGGTGGGGCCGATACCTGAACATCAACGACCCACCCCTAACGGTGGAACTGATCGTGGGCTATATCTGCTACCCAATATCCTTCCTCCTCGGCGTCTCGCGCGAAGGCGATGACATATATAAAGTTTCCCAACTAATCGGGACGAAATTAATCGGTATCTTATAACACCCCGTCTCCAAACCCCGCTTCTTCTTCTTCTACCCCACCTAACATAATCCCCCCAGCAAACGAATTCGTAGCCTACACCCGCCTCCAATCAGATCCAGAATTTCAAACCCTTTCAGACCGCTCTCGCCTCATAGCCGTGTACGCGCTCTGCGGCTTCGCCAATATCGGCTCGCTGGGCACGGCGGTTGGCGTCCTATCCCAGATCGCCCCGACTCGCGCTGGCGATGTCTCCCGCCTTGCGCTGAGCGCTCTGATCGCTGGCGCTATTTCCACCTTTACTAGTGCTAGTGTTGCGGGCTTAGTAGTTACTAACCAGAGACAGCTTACCACGCCTTCTTCCGGGTCGTGATATCGGTATCCCCCCTTTCCTTTCTCTTTTGTTTGTAAACTTGCTGTAATGTCTTGAGAGATTTTTGTTCATTCTCTCAGGCTTAGTTCCTCTCTCCTCTCTTTTGGACAAAAGGCACTGGATTTGTTCGTTGGTGGCAGTGGTGGTGGCAGTGGTGCGATAGTGTGGGTGATGGACACATAGGTGGATATGGAGGGAACGCTGTACATGAATTGGGAGACTGAGATGTTAATACTATTACCCTGGTGCTTACGCTGTTCTTGTTGGTCTATCTTCACCCGAGCTGGCGCAGAATTCACTGCCGAGCGAGTGAGGGTGTATGACGACCGGGCACAGACCTCCATAGTTGGTGCGTTTAGTACTGATACAAAACTGACTGCACGTCTCCCATCTCCGACAAGCAATAACCGCCCAGTCATCAATCAAATCCTCAGATTTTAGGAACAAAAGGGACGTTAAAACAAAAAGAAGCTGTAGAGTAATAGAAATGAATTTCCTCAGGTCGGCTAGTCGGCGCATTGCGCGCGCGGCCCAAGCTCGACAAAATGCCTACATTGCCCGATACCTCTCTCACCGCCATCGCTTCGAACAGCCACCACACCGCCACTACCGTCACCAACCACCGCCACCAAACCACCCCGTTCACTACACACCGGCACTAGCGAAGCCATCTGGTCACAATAGTGCCTTCTGGATGCTCGCTCTCCAAAAATGGACAATTCTGCCTAGTACACCTGCCGTCTCTGATCGAGAGGCAAGAGTGGCCCCTGTAGCAACTATCGTTCCGGCAATTCGCGCCAAATTCACATCGAGTAGCGCCGACCCTACTCTGCATCGCCTCTATCTCCAACTCTGTTAGATTGTACTTGTGCGAAAAATGGCAGGCCTCTTTCCAGCACACTCCGAGGATGTAATGGTCGTTGCAGGGTGCCGGCTGCAAACCCTTAATTCTGGTCATCGCTGCCTTTTGCTGCGGGGTTATGTTGCCCCTGTTCACGGGCCCTATCTGAACCATGGCCGTTACTCTCGGAGTAGCTCCTGGGGGCGATGCCACAGCTGCAGTGGCGTAAGATTGGTACGGGGCCGACGGTTCTACAGGCCTGGACGGACCCGGTAGCCCTGGGGGCGGACGGACAACATCCAATTTCCGGGAATCGAAGATGTGAGAAAACTTGAGTTTAGCGAAAGGTAGAGAATGGAATTCGCTGGCGAATGGGGGACCCTCCAATAAGAAAACCTTACTCTCGTGGGTTGTGCCCGCTATGCTGTTTAGGACTCGGACGTATCCATTATCGTGCGAGGCTCCAAGAACAACCTTTTGACAGTTGTAGTTTTGTAAATGCCAGTTCAATTCCGCTAATTGTGTTAGCTTATTTCGGCCAAGAATTGGATTCGGTGAATATGAAACCTCTTATACGGCTGTCTACCATCTCTTTTCCATCCCCGACGTCCATGAAATAGAGGTGTTCTTTGGCTTGTATAAATCCCGCTGCGAAATCTTTAAAATTCTTGGCCTCTTTAACTCGACCTGAAAACTGGAGTATGCCTCCAAGCTTGTACATATTGACGAAAATCATGACATGTACCTCCGGTGTACTTTCTGCTTCAAATTTTTCAGTTAAAGCTTGGATAAGCAGCTTCCCAGCTTCCGACCCGCCAGATCTTCCTTTAGCTAGTAACTCTTCTGTGAACTATCAATTATAAAGTTAGCTGGTACTCCTCAGGGCCGGAGACGGCAAAGCATACAATCATTCCATCACCGTCAACCAGGACGATAATGTACCCGTTTTTGCTCTGCCCTATTAGCTGGACTCCAGACATATAGGGCTGCAGCATACCAATCGGGTTTCTGCTTCTTTAAACTTTAACTGTACGGATTCTCTGTCTCGGCACATTTCCATCAGGCCACTACGAATTATTTTCAGATCTGCAAGTTGTTCCTTGAGGCTTTTGTTCTCCTCTGATAGTTCCTGAGAGATAATGTTAGAGATAATCAAAACCGAATGGGCCAAGAAGACATACTTCTATGAACCCGATTGAGTCATTGTAGGCTTCTCTCAAAGATTCAAGTCGTCTTGCCACAGCTTCAGGGTCCATCTCGCTTCACTTTCTGAATTGTGTTAAACGGTCGTATAGGAGCAAGGGGGCATAAATAAATGGAGGGGGAAAAAAAGGGCGTACTTAAATGTTTTCGAACTTTAATTTTATGCTATCGAAAAACAGAAGGAACGGTCGCATGCGAACGATGTGGGGAAAAATCGCGGTCGCCAAAGCCACCAGGACAGCTCATTTGCACTTTACAAAGCTGCCTAAATGTTTCATTAATTTCGTCTTGTGATATCGCATTTCTCCCTCAACCGTGGACTGTGGCGACAAGGCTTGCAGTTTGTTGGTGGTTCCGTGCGACCTACCGGTCGGGAGGCAGTGTATCGATCTGATTTCCTCAGAGTTACCCATTTGTCTCTGATACTGACACTGGTATCACAAAAATACCCCCCCCTTTTGTCTTACAATCAACGGGATTAGTCAGGAAAATACCTTCGGCACTTGCACCGTGCACAAATCTTTCAAATCTTCAAATCTTCGACTCAACAGACTCCCGGCTTCCGAGGATTACAAAGAATACCCGTGT
This sequence comes from Tuber microsphaerosporum, assembly GCA_003521225.1. NCBI lineage: Eukaryota > Fungi > Ascomycota > Pezizomycetes > Pezizales > Tuberaceae > Tuber > Tuber microsphaerosporum. The sequence continues at coordinate 16,466 of QOVD01001122.1, forward strand.
AATCCGGCACGTACCCCTACCTTCTTCAACGTTCCCGAACGGATCACCCAGAGTTGCCTAGAATTCGACAATCCGCAAGTAACCCATTCAACCGTAAACTTTTCAATCTGCACCCAAACCGATTCAGCAAACCTAAATCCCAAAACCTAGTTTCACCCTAGAGTGCGTATAGTATATACCGCCAGAGCACCGTATATATTTTAGATACCCTTAAAAAATTGAAGGATCTAACAAAAAAAAGGTATATGTTTCAGACTTTACCGGTAAACACGAATTCCCACTGACTTGCCAGCATTTCGTCTAGGTGATTTTGTACCCCTTTGATTCGTTCTTTTTTCTTCCTCCTCTTTTATGTGGAATATCTGGCAAGCAGCGTGGATCGAGCTGAGACGCAAAACACACACAGCTACCCCTCAACGCCAGCTCTCTAGCAGATAGGCCCTGGCAGTGATGTCAGATAGGCGGCCATCGAGCTATCAATTGAGAGAGGATCATTCATCTTGTGCCTGCGAAAATCAAGGGAAGAGGGGCTTGGTGATGGGACTGCATATGCCTGCTGGAGAGGACGATCCTATCAGGAAGGATGCGCAGTGTGTCTAAAAGCACAAAGCACTAAGCTTAGGAGTGGTGGCAGCAATAGTGATGGTGATAATGGCGATGGTGGTGACGATGTTTAGGGAGGGGGTGGAGTTGTTAGTCTACACATTACCTGTTTAGCTCTCATAGCACATCACATCAGGCGTAATAAGAACAGCAGAGGCCACGTAGTGTGTTGCGAAAGTCTACGCGAAGGTTTGTATGTTTATGTGTTTTAAACCCGCCATCAAAGCATTAGGCAAGGATACTTGGGCAGCAGCCGTTGGCGGCGAAAACCCCCCCATCACGTTCCATAAGGTGAGAATGCTTTCACGATCGGGAGGGTAAAGTTAATTTAGCTTGTACTCCATCAGAATATCCTTCCTCTCCTCTGTGCAGTTTGAGGATAACGACCACTTAAGAGCATCGACACCATCGCAGCACCACGTGTGACTCGTAAAACAAAACAAAAAATGCACTCCCTGTGCCGTGTTACGTGCTTACAAACCACTCTAAAGGCACACAAGTCAACTCTTTACACGGTTGCGCTTTCCATTCCCTAAACCACCGTACCCTAGAAAACGATGAAGGATGTACCGTAAAATCTCTTGGAAATCCACTACCTCCATCAGCCCTGTGATCTCCGGATTCGCAGGCAAGAGCTTTTGAGAAGGCTTGGTATTTTCTTGCAAGAGCAGCTCTCAGGACATGCTATTATAGGCCTCATTACCCGCAATCAGTATTCACAATTCCATTAACTTGTCAACCTAAACCTACCAGTATCCTAGACTAACGGGATAATTCCGTTAGCTTAATTCAAATTCACACTAGCTACACCGCTAGTGATCCGACAGCAGACTCTAAGAGATCTACGACATCACAAGGGATGAAAAAGAAAAGGAGAAGGAGAAGGAAAGAAAAAAATGAAAAATAAAATTAACAATGTACCAATATCGTATTTGTAACATTGATCGACCCTACGCGCACACAACGAGTACGGTACTGTACGGTACCGGTACCGGCTACCAGGCACCCCTACCGGTAGCACTGAACGCCCCAAAGCAGTATATGCTGCCGTAGGCCATCCGGCTGTTCGGGGCCGATGGCCAGTATCTCTGCGGCGAAATAGATAACCAATGCCGGTACGAGATGCTGCCCTCATTTTTTGATGGCATCACAAAATTTCCGCACATCGGTTTTCCCCAACGCCCCACAGGGAGAACTTGAAAAACTTGAAGATGCGCTTTCCCAACACCACCTTCCCTTTTCCCCAACTTCCCCATACAGGCATCCTGCTTTCCCACTCCACCGTTATCGCGCCTGCCAAGGAAAAAAGAAAGAAAGGTGACTCTCGAACACATGCACCACGGGCTGCCAAGATTATCCGTCCACCTAAGCAGAAAAACGGAGAGCAGGACCACCTGCCAACTAATACTACTTGCATAAATTTGGAATAGGAAGAGGCTTGCTATGTGCTTGGGGCTCCAGCAAGAACGTTCACAGAGCGGGTAGTAGAGTCCGATGGTTTATCAGGTCTATGAAGTCTACTACTCGTAATTGCCTGACGTTTTTAAAAACGACTGCTATTGCATAACACCAAAATCTTGAGGCTCCGGGACATTTTTTGCCCATATGCAATAGCAGTCGTTTCCAAAAACGTCAGGAAATTACGAGTACCGTAGTCGTATCTGCTGTTGTGCACGGTTAGTTCTGGCAACCCACAATCCTGTACTGCATTGCTAGCCCGTATGGTAGAAGCACAGAAGCTGAACCAATCCGGATATCCCGATCTATCATATGGACTCACTCGCTGAACTAAGCCGGTCTTGTTTCGCATTTTTTACTGGAAAAGAAAACAAAAAGTGCTTCTTTCTGAAACTCCGTGGTTTGGCTTGCCGCCTTTTCCTACAAAGGGTGGGGTACTCGAGTATGTGAGGGGCAAGCCTTATGGTGGTCTGGTGCAGTGCGGTAGGATGCTTGACCCCTGTTGCTAGGTTAATAAAGTTATTCACCCACCATAGGGTTAGCCAACCAACAGCTCCCATAATCGCTCAGGCACCGGATCTACCTCCACGGTGGGTGTATGATACAATAATTATTTGATCGATCCTGTGATCACTTGTACTCTATCGAAAGTCTTCAAAAAAAAAAAAAAAAAAAAAAAAAAAAAAAAGAACCGCTTGCATCAAGCAAACACCATTCGATCCACGTCAAAATATCAGCCAGTATTGCACCCTTAGGTCAAATTCAACCATCGACGCTAAAAACCCGGCCCTGTTTGTAAGCTCTCCCATGTGCAAGGCTGGGAATGGCCCTCTGCCTTTGCGGACCTCAGTGTATACTGGTAGTGATGAATAAGGCTCTAGCTGTAGGCGTAATACCAGTAGCGCGAGTTTTTCTTGTGCTTCTGGAAATAGTCCCTCTCCCCCACGATGACCCCACCCTTTGTTGGCGGGCGGAGACATGGGCGGATTTTAAACTCGGGAGTATCCCTGGTATTTTGTCAAAGCTAGTCGACGCGTTTCCGCTCTCACTAGATCACTCGGATCCGCAATTCCCCGATCTTGGGCATCATCAAATCAGGTGTAAAAAGCCCAGAACGACGACACGTCAGAGTATTGTGGGCAAACGAACAACTGTTGTATAAAGGCTTGTTGAAGTTCATGCATGTATTGCGTGCCGGGGTGAAAAGAGGGCACAAGGGGAGTCCGGTTTGTTGAGGGGGGATTGAAATGAACCACCAATGTCAACCTTGATGACAACGGCACAGGTGTTTATCTGTGCATCACTTTGCAGGGTTTAGAGCGGCGATGAATATGAAGGGGGAGTATATTCATACTGTAAGTTATCACAGCATTTTCGTCCCTGCCCTAAGCGTAAGTGAAGGGTACACACCACTTTCTGGGGGAGGCAGGTGCAGGCTGTGCAGAAACGGTTGTCGAAACTATCTTACCCAATGAGCAAGATCTCGTGTGATACTAGTAAAAGCGGCGTGGAGGGTTGCTCTCTGGATTGAAACTTGTTCTCTTTCGATTCCTTCGTTCAGCCCCTGCCGATTTGCAGAAACTACCCACTGTATCACTCGTGCGCCTCTGCCCAACACACAACGTCCGAACTCCTCTCCGGGGCTGTCGATCTTTTATTCTCTTAGGGAATTGATCATTAATCGCGAGGAACTGAACTTAAGAACTTGGGAAAATCAAGTTTGTCGAGACCACGATGTTATGCCTTTAAACTATGGCCCCAGCATTGTGTGTTATGTTGATTTGACTCTTATATCTGCCAAGTTGGAAGGAAAAAGAGGTGGATGGGGATGGGGAGGCTGGGAAATCACAGCTTGGAAGTACTGTTTCGAGGGGATGAATATGTTAAACTGAGCTATCTTGAGTGAGGCATTTCGGCCAGAGGGAGGAAGGGCGGAGGGGTAATAAACGACAAACAAGCAACTACGACGAGAGCATCAGTGAAAGAAGGCCACGCAAGGCAGGATTTAGAGGTAGGTCAGAGGTCTCACACGTAACGATAAATGCGCAACTAAAAAAACAAACAATGCTACTCTATTCATAACTTATGATAATCCTGTTTAGGGGATTGTATTCGGCTTCCAGGTCGGGTTGGCTTTGGGGGAACATGGGGCCAGTATACGAGTCATCGTTTATGATTATCAGCATCTGCCTTGAAAAGGGGGAAGCAAAACACGACCAAGGGGGTCCTCGCCTTGGAGATCCAGTTGCGAAAGTTATAGAAAACCAAAAAGCTACACGATATCACTTCTATATATTTCTGGCTTATTGACACTACCGTACCCACTCGTGTAATCCACTGTCGGATTATCAGCGCATCAACCCACGGTGGGCTTAGTTTGGCAAGCTAACAGGATTGCAACTGTCAGTTAACGGGACGCAACAAGTCCACAAACTCAGACTATACAGTGTCAGGCGAACACTATTCCTTCCTTCTCAGGAGGAGTTGTCCCGAATAAGGAGATTAGAGACTAGATGAAGATAGTAGGTTGCACAAGTAAATACGGCACATCCGTATCATTACTAATAATTCTGGCATACCTCTTCACAAATGTTTGCCCTGGTTGAGTTTACTCTTTGAAAAGCCATCTTATACCTGCATAAATATTAAAGGAAAAACCGTTTGTCATTCTCTTAAATCCCACAATTTGTTCAACCCCCTTCGAGCGCCTCTCATAGACCTCTGCTCCACCCCACCGTGCTAAGTACCCCCCTGATCATCTCTCTACCCTACTAATACTTTGATCGTTCTATTTGTCTCGGGTGGTACTGTATAGTGCTGTAGGCCGGCCCCTCACGATACCCTTTCCCCAGCTGGCTCGCCCGGACCCATCTGGCCGACCTCCGCCCTATTCATGGGTGAGGCCTTTACGACACTTGCATGTCTATTCTACATGGCAAGTCTTAGAGCTGTGGATGTTCGCGAAGCTATAGCGTGTCTGGGCCGCGGTGCCCTCGAAATTAGGGTCTGTCCGGGGCTGCGGAGGAGGTAGGCTACAACCTGCCGGTGGCCAAAGTTGACAGCAGCGTGAGGAGGAGGCATGTGATGAAGTTGTGTAGCTTGATCATTGACGGGAGTCGTTTCCCCGGTTAGCAGCGTCTTAACTACGCTAAGGTTGCGGTGTGTTCTGCCGCTTCATACTATCGGCAGTAGGAAGGCCACAGACCGGCAAAGTTCCGGTGGGGTCAAAAGAACTTGTACAGGGGCTCAGTGGGCATGGTGCTGAGAATACCATTATCTAAATTCTTGGCTGTCAGGATGTCACCACGACCTGCGGCAGAATAAAGAGCTTTTTAGCCTACACGTTGAAGATTCCCTCCGCCGAGCGAAGCTTTTGCGTAAGAATTTCCTTTAGAAGGGGTGCGGGGCCGCGGTTGGTTTGGAGGACAAAACTCAGGCTGTTAGCGAATCGGTATGCGGCGACTTGTAGGATAATCTCATTTGGGATCATGATGGGGACCGAGCAGAGGTTGCAGTGGTTAAGAAGGTGAAGGCTGGGTTAGGGTTAGTTTTAGAACAGCTGTGAACTGGGGGATGCTGGAAAGCAGGTGCTGAGAGTTGAGATGCTTTGCGCCCCACGCCTGAGCGCGAAGTGATCTGGTCCAATAACTCTTGCGCAGTTATCTGGGGCATCATAACTCTTGGGGACGATAGGAATTGGTCAACATCCCGACAGGCACTCGTACTTCGGAGCACAGCATTAGTGGTCTATCAACGGAATTCAAAAATGAGGAGAGAATCTTGCGCATCTTTATCAGCCTAGCCGCTGAGGAAAACCTCTTAGAATCATGGCCATAGACTTTTCCTAGTCTCCCTCTACGAGACACCATACGAAACATGCGATACGGCTAAAATCAATACCCGTGAGAATTCATTGTGCTTACATCACATACAAGATAGTGGGGGCTTGGCTAAAATAACGTCGAAAATGACGATAAGTTACATGAGTAATTGAAAATTTTACCATCTCTATGAATATTCCTCTTATTGGGGTCAGGAAATGTGGGACTGGAGAGGAGCTCCCCCTGAGCGCTTCTACTAAGCTTTGCCTTCCTAAAGATGTGGTTGTGGTTAGAAATCCTCGAAAATTATTATCGTGCTGGTTCTGGGTTGATTGCAAGGGGCTAGATTGAAGGCTCTGGCTCACTGCCCAGCTCCGTACCTGAGAACAAGTGCCACGGAGATTTTTTCGTTTGGTACCAAGGTCCGGCAAGAAGTTATGGAACAGTTATTCAAGGTTAACCAGCCAAATATATCCTTGTCTGTTCCAGTTAAGAAGTTCCTGCCCTTGTACAAGACATGGTTTATTAGGTACTGGCAGGGAACAATTAACCAAAACAAACAGGATATATTTGGCTGGTTAGCCATAAATAACTGTTTCATAACTTCTTGCCCGACCTTGCACTGTACGCATACGGTAGATCACGATCAAAGCGCGTGGGCACCACCTATTAGACATATATTGTTGGTATCGATCATGTATTTAAGCACACTATCCCACGTATCTCAACAAGTACAGTACCGGTCCAGTAAAAGATCAATTCTCAGGGCGTGTTGGGTCTCATTGACTAGTAGACTGCCGGCACCGGTATTCGTAATTCTGTTGATTTCTTAATGCATTGCAAAATCCCTTGAAACCCACTATCAGATCACCAGTGGAAACCAGCCCGTCAACCCTAGAGAGGTTTACTTTATGTGCTTACACCAGTAAATTATTCATGTCACTGAGCAGAGGACAGACACTGTTTCGCAATAACTGAGTTACCCTACCACACCGCAAAAACTCGGACAGCAGAGCTCGCTCAAGCACGGTGCATTGCCCTTAACCCCGTCCAAGGCCAATACTCTCCCCGCAATGTCGATCAACCACCTCCCAAACGAGTTAATAATTCTGGTATCCGAGAACCTCCCTACTCCCGCCCTCAATGCCCTCCTCCGGACCAGCAACAGGTTTGCCTTGGCTCTCACGCCGTCCCTCCACAAACGCGCACTAATCGGTGACGACACGTGCTCAGCCCTGTACTGGGCCGTAGACAGATGCCACCTCCCGATGGTACGAATAATCTTAAATAGCGGTACACCCATCAACCAGCTTCAATCCGTATTTGAGCCAGTGCTTCAGTCCGCCACCCGCGTGAAAGACCTCACGATTCTACGACTCCTCCTCGAGGCGGGGGCCGATACCGAAGCCTCACCTGGACTAGCTAGGGGACCGAAGAAAGGGAAGGGCACAGCACTGGTGCTCTGCGGTGTGCTCGGCTTAGTGGATGCCGCACGGCTCTTACTCGCTGCTGGGGCACGGGAGCGAGAACTTGCGCTCCAGAGCGCCGCAAAGAGGGGTCACATCGAGATAGTAAAGCTATTTCTTGACCACGATATCACGATAGACCCATCCCCTATGTGCATCGCAGCAAAATTCGGAAACGAGAAATTACTAAACTACCTAATACAAGGGGCTAGCAAAGATCAACTAAGCCTAGCAATGCTGGACGCTATGTACTCCGGCCATACCAACTTGGTGAGAGTCCTCTTAGACTCTGGCGCAGATCCAAACTACAAACTCCCCAGAGGTTCATTTCAAGAGACACCCCTAATACGACTATTCAGACGCCTCCACCTCGACCCAAACGGACATGTGGAATCCCACATTGATATCGTAGAAATGCTGATCTCCCGTGGTGCGGACGCCACCTTCTCATCGTACACAACAGCGTTTCACTGGGCATGCCTGGGCGGGCCAAGACTCATAAGGGACATAGACCAGCCAGACGGAATAATCCCCGAATCAGCGTACAAACTCCTAGACCTATTCTTATCTGCAGGTATGGACATAAACAGCCCAGACCCAAACGGCAATACCCCAGTACACCTCGCCGTGCGCCACCTCGCATGCCGTCAAACACCCTTAGATTACCTAGAGTACTTCATCTCTCGAGGCGCGGACGTTAACGTCCCTAATCACAAGGGTGGAGTACCGCTGCACAAAGTCGCTGGCTCTCGCAAGGACGTGTTCATACGGCTGATAGAGTTGGGCGCGGACTTGAGTATCAGCGACCCATCAGGGTATGCACCCATGATGGACGTTGCGCATTGGGGGATGCTCTGGCCGGATGTCCTCAAGTGGTATTTACGGAGAAGGAGAGAGGGGCTAGGATTTAACGGGATTAGCGAGACGGCGCTTTTGAATGCTTCGAGGAATGCTGGTTTGAGGGGGGAGGTTGAGGTTTCAAAGACTTTGCTGGCCGGAGTTAACCCTGGGTGATGGCGATAGTCGGATAACAGAGTGCGACGGGTATATAGATGCTATGGAAGTGGTGTGATAATCTGGCTTTAATGTCCTGCGGTGCCGGGCACTTGAATCAGCTAAAAACCAACACAACAATGACCCCCCCCCCCGATGCGTTGAAGGCTCGCCAGCCAGCCGTACCGATAGCTGGAAACCATAGTTGGTATCAGACCAAGAGCGGTATGATATGATGGTTCCTATTATACTACAAGAACGAAGTTTTGTGGTACATATCATACATAGCAAGGACAGGAAATTCAGAACCCGTATGTAATTAAATCCACCGTTATCGCTCTTCATCAGCACTTTGCAGTACGGGAGCGGTGATATAATGGCGGGTATCGAATAAACCCTAATTCCCAAAGGTTAATAAACCCCCCCCCCCGACCTTCTCCCAGAGTCAGTGACACTATGTGATAAAAGCTCACACCATTGCTATATGCTCACCGGAACTTATCGTAAATACCACATGTGAGATTACTGTCCAGTCGTAACCGCCACCTGAGCACTAGCATGCTTATAAGTTAGACAATAGGGAATAAATTCCCCACATAATTCGGAGACGCCCCAACCCAGGACGAGGAATTGAAGTGTGAAATCCGAAAGAGGGGGTAAACCAACGGGGGGCTTAGCAGAGTATTTTACAGCACACATGATAACTTGAGCCATGATAGTGCCGCCTATCGCTCCGTACAGTACCACAAGTTCACAACTCCTGGTATACTAGTACTCGAGTACACCTAACTTATATAAATCTGGTATCTATCTAAACTCTAGTCTCAGTGTGGCTGTTCCAAAGGTGTAAATACCAGCTGCGTAGAATGTACCGTAGCATGGATCCCTTCCTTCCTTCCCTCATTCCTTCTTACATACCTACGCTAGCACAACAGAGTACGAAAAAGTCAACTTACATCATAATCAAACCGATGGAGTCCATCCTCGGCGAATAAACTACATTACGAAGTATACAATACACCTCTACGCACAACCCGCTACCACACCCAGGTTCCGGACTAAATATAAATCAACCCCGCAGCAGACTGATTCTTTACAGCTATCATAGTTGGAATACAGATCATGATATATCACTCGCTCTCAAAGGTCCCTATATACCCCCCCAAACCTCCACAGTCAATATTGAATCTGAGCATGACGTGGTAAATAACGAATTCCCGTACTGCAATGTAGAATTTTGCGGTATTTTAGCCCACGATGTCAACCCCCCCCCGCGCCCAGTCTACCAGTAAGAGATATGATATACCACCCTTGTCCCACCGCACAAGAAGGGATTAGGACCTAACTTCTGAAAGCGCAGATATTCTGCAGTGGCCCCTTCATTGACTAATACCACCTTCACCACTTAATATAGGATACACGTCTCGCCAGTGTGATTGGAATTCGCGGCTGCGTTGCACTCGTGCTGGCTTGGGTTCGCTTGAGTGGGTAACTTAACTGAGTGGCTTCGGATAGAGTGGGGTAGGTAGGTAGGGGCCGGGAGGGGTTTGTGGGGTTTTTAAGATACGGCTATGTTATTGTGTATTGTGTATTTCACTAACGTGTAGCAGTAATCAGTGGCTCAGGTATCATGCTGTATCATAACCGTCATTTGCTGGTTCATGTGATGAGAAATCATCGTCTCGTGCTTCTAAATTTAGGTCACCAGGGCGTTGTTGGTGACTTAGACCACATGAAGAATTAACCTGACAAAACATGGAATGGAAAGCTAAAATGCAACGGAGGGACAATGAAAAAGTGAAGATGGTAAAAGAAACGGGGGAGAAAAAGAGGATATTTCAGAAATTTAATGATATAAATGAACAAAGCTTTCATGTCCCACGCTCGCTCGATGAGATAGAAAAAAAAAGAGAAAAAGGACTAAGATTACAAAAACCCCCGACTCAAATAGTGATTACATACTCACTCCCCCAGCAACCAAGCATCGGCCACAATCTTTGCAATACCAAGCCTAACGACGCGGATGATGTCGGCGACTTTCCACCCTTCCGCGCCCTCCCTCCAGTCCCACGCTCGCTGGGTTGCTCCTAGTGCAGCATTAGCACTAACCAATCCTGAATCAATCCCGTCGCGAACGCTCTCCCAGCTACTAATCATGCTCCCGGCGATATACCCGCTCTCCGTCATCCCGTTCGCCTCGCCGGCGTTCCCACCACTGCCACCATCACCCCGAGAATCCTTGTGCGCGAGCACCCGCTGCAGAAATTCCTCCGCCCGCCGCCACACGTCGCCGCGGACGCACTCAAAGTCCGTAATCACTTTGAGCACGTCCATGGCCTCGCGCATACCCAGGTAGCGCTTCCGCGGGTTGATGTATGGCATCAGCTCGCCGAGGAGAGCGGCTATCATCCATTCTTCCACAGCGGAGTCCCAGTCCGCGTCGTAGACGCCGCCGTCCAGCTTTTCGCCGGCGGATTTTAGGACAGCTACTAGCGCCTTGACGGCGCGGGGATGGTCGCCCGAGTCGCGGGATTCGTAGAAGTTGCGGAGGGTGGCATAGCCGGAGAGCTCAAAGCGGAGGATTGGTGAGGTGATTGAGGTTGGGGTTTTCAAGAGGCTGGAGAGCACGGGGTCTAGTGATGAGGGGGCGGGTGAAGGGGTTGAGTGGAGAAGGGAGGTGGTGGTTAGCTTTGTGAGAATGTTATGGAGAGAGAAGCGGTCGTTTGCGAGGGCGAAGAAGTGGAGGCTGTCGCCGTAGGAAGTGGTGCCCGAGAGGCGTTCTGCAAAGGACTGTTTTTTTCATTAGATTTTTTTTCGCGATATCAATATTGGATGAAACACTTGCCGCCGCTATTTCTGAAGCCTCATCTTCGAGATTGTTTTCGCCACAGTATGTGAGAAGCTTCTCAACACGTTCTTTCGATATCAGCTCCAGTTGGGTGAGTAGCTACGCACGGATCAGTCAGCTTTGAATTACCCCAGCAGGATTTGTGACCACCACCAACCTTTCCTGACATCTCACGCCCACCCCTCACTCTGTGAAAAACACCCACTGCGACCTCCCAGCCCTCAACCTGCGCTTTCTCGTCAACCCATTCTACACCAAACAGCCCTGCCGCATATTCCTTGACTACACCATCTGCCTTTTCAGCTTCTGCTCCGGAACCTCGGTTCGTTCCGAAGACCGCAAGTTCGTCCTCATCGAAGCCGCCCATCATTCCTCTGTTCTTCGCCTCACTTCCAATCTTTCCCCTCTGTATCGATCCCGCAACACCGCATATCTCGACAAGAGCACTAGCCACGAGCAAACTAAATTTGGGCATAACCTGGACAACAACGTTTGGATCCCAAACCAGACATGCTCCTGCTGCGAGCTCGAGCTCATTTGTTGGATCGAGAGGCGTATCGGATTCCACCAAACGCTCCGTGACTTTTGAGAGTCTAATCAGGTCCTTTTCTCTCCGTCTTCGGTTCAAGGCTTTCCCAGTACCATCGTCGTATACACCGTCTTCATCGCCGTCCTCCTCCTCCTCCTCCTCCTCCGAATCATCTCCGGTGCTTGAATCCGAATCGTCGGAATTGTCCGTAACTCCCCACATCATTACCGCGAGCGCCGCATCCTCCCATTTTTCGGTATGAGCAAGGATGGCCTCTCGATCACCCCTCATAACATCGTAAATTGCCCTGAGGCCTCTGCTGACCTCACCAGGAACCGGTGTTTTCTTCTCTTTGGTTTTCCCCATACCGATCCCGAAGCCGTATGAACCTCCATTCCGTGGATGAAAGCTTTCGTAGTAACTGTCATCAGTTTCGTCGAAGGTGGTTTCACCATCGCCTTCACCTCCGGCCCTCACATCCTCTGCGGTAGCGAACACCTTTCCTTGCCATATCCGCCAATCGCCTTTTGAGCCGTGAGAAGTTCCCGTTGTCGGGAAGAATCCCACAGAGCTAGGGGCGTATGATGAACGGGCCAGTCCGGGACAGGTACTTAGTAACTTGATCGCGGAAGTTGTTGCGTTCTTGATGCTTTCAATTTCCTCCTTGCTATAGCGCCTATCCCAAGTGGGCTCCTGTGTATCGCCAATCTTTGGTTTCGGAACGGAATTGTTGTTCTCGTTCAGCATATCCCAATCCGCACCGCGAAGCAAATCGATAGCTTCCTGAACCTCACCGCGAAGGATTAGCCGCAGAAGAGTCTTCCAGTATGAATGGCTGTAAATAGCGTTGGGGTAGAAAGTCTTCAACGCCGTCAGCTCCTTTCTTGTTGGGGCTTGTTTGTGCGTGTAAAGCCATCTCCTCAATGTCTCGACCACGTTCGCTCGGGAATGGTGCAGCGGCAAGAGTAAGGATGCGAGGTAGTAAGCCTTGTGAAGACGTGATTTGGCCTGACCCTTGGGAAGATTCGATGCAAGTGTATCAAGGAAAAGCCTCGATGCACGGGTAAGATATTCCTCTTTCTTGGAAGGGGGTGGAGGTGCGTTGCGATCAGCATCCATAATCATATCCTCCTCGTCCAACTCTGAATCGTAATCCAGTAGGGCAGCCGGCGACAAAAGGTTCTGCAATTCCATCATGATTTCCTCAGTTTGAATAATCATGGAGCCAGGTTCCTGGACTATCCCCGGTTTGATTCTGCATTCCGTCCCATACGGGACCTTGCGATCTTTACCGGCCGAACTCTCTGGCAGAACGTGGTAGGAATCGTCGGCCTCGTCATCATCGTCACCGTTAAAAAACACACCGGTCTCTTCTTCATACTCCCCATCCATATCTTCATCCTGTTGGGTGGGTTCTTCGCTTCGCGATTCGTCCTCAAATATCCTTGGGGAGCTAGCCTCTCGGTCATCATCACGGTTAGTAGACGGAAACCTATTCCCACCCCATCCAGCGTTCCCCTTACGTGCAAAATTTGCCGAGGGAGCGGCTGCAAAGGCCGATTCGGAGACAGGTTTGCTGAATTGAGGAATCTTGTTGCCACCAGCCATTCCGCCAGCTCCTCCGGGGGCAGCAAAGGGAAAAAGAGGTGCAGAAGATGAACCAGCGCCAAAAAAACCGCCCCCGTTACTGGGGCCGGCGGACTTTCCCGCGGTCGATTTTAGCCCTGGGGTCGCGCCTGCAAACAGAGTACTTCCAGAAGAGGTGCGCTGAGGTCCCTGGGGTGTTGATGCGGCAGAAAAAAGGCCGTTGCTAGGGACATTTGAGGCCGGGGGTGAGAAGGGAGCGGTGGCAGGTGAAGGATCGGAGGGGATACGAAATAGTGGAGGATTCGAGGGAGCCATTGGTGAAGAATGTTCCTGCGAAAAATTGCTTTCTCCTATTCCCTCTTCGACCAAGATCTGAGCCGTTTGTTAGGTCTGGCCGCGGCGGACGGTCGAAATGAGAGCGACAAACAACAGGATGAAGAAAGGAGCGTGGCTGGAATTGTCGGGCAAAGACGTGACGAAGGCCGGAGGGGTTGGGGCGAGGGATTGGGGAATTATGAAAGGTGAGGTGGATAAGGGAAGAGAGAGAGAGAGTTTGGATAACGAAAGTGAATATTTAACAAGGACGAGGGGGTTTCATGAAGTGGGGACTCTGTTCAAAGGAAAGCTTTGTTTCTTTTGACTTTTTGTTCACCCCAAGAAAAACATGGGCGGCGACAACACTTGAGATTTTGGCGATGCGAGAAGCGAGAGGATGACTATCACAGGGTTAGGGTTGGAGGAGGGTTAAGCTCTATTTATTTATTTATTTTTGCGGGAGGCAACTTGCGGGTAACAGTTGCTGTAGCCTGTAGGCTGTCGTCTTGGGGGGGGAAGGGGGAAGGGGGAAGGGGGAAGGGGGAAAGGGATGATGAAAGAGAGGGAGAGAGAGCCTCAACGCGTGTGAGAAGATGGGTTACCACACACACCGTTGAAATCTCGTGAAAACCTTCTCTCCCCATCAGCCATCAGCCCTGTACGAGTACTCGCATCGCACTGTAACCTCCGGATTCAGAGACAGAATCTTCCGAGAAGGGTAACTTGGGCCGACTGACTGATTTTCGCCGATAATCCGACATTAGTAGGAGGAGGATCTCGCGAGATTTTACGGTTCTATAAGTGCTAGCATACCGGTATTATACCTGTACCTATAACTGCACAGGATACTTGTACCTTTCACCCAGAGTAACCGCCTCGTCCAGCATGATATGATACCCAGAATTCCATACCCAGAAATACTGTGAATCGTTTCTACGAGTTGAATAAACTATCACACCAGGCACCGACAACTAGCAGAACCATTCAATTCATACAGAATTGGTGAATTCTAGACCTCCGCTTCTGGTGCAGTAGGATAGGGGAACGTACTCGAGCACTGCACAAGTACCGTACTCTAGCACTCATGGCAAGGCCTGAACTGAAATACCGGTGGCCACTCGGTTCGGCGCCCAGCGGACCATAGACCAATTACCGGTAAGCCACAAGAAGAGTCAGCGTGGTGTAGAATGGATTCATTAGCGATGAGCCATCGTCAACCAGCCCACAACCAGCCCACAGGCATACCAGTACTGTAGCCCTTCCAGATGATGATTCAGAGAACCCTTACCTTACCTTACCTTACCCATGCTTTTTTCCCTTTGCAGCTGTTGGTGACATTTTCAGCGGAAATGCATCATGAGAATCACCAGTCACGCTTTTTTTGTAGTCACGCCCTCCCCCCCCGTTCCACTCGCCACACCACACAAGGTTC
>QOVD01001124.1:0-25332 GCA_003521225.1 Tuber microsphaerosporum
CAACCCTAACCCTGGTGACTCATACCCTTGGGTCACACGACCTCATAACTCGTAGCGAGTTATGCGTGAAATCCATCAGCTGACTTCTAACAAGTCATCTGCGCAACATACCTAAACCAATCATAATCTAAATAACAAGTCATGTGCGCAACTCGCGTCACATGATTGAAACCCATGACTCTTAATGTGAGTCATGTGCAAAAGTTCATAAATCATATGACCACAATCGTAGTCAAGTAAAAAACATCAACCAATAACATTATAACGATGACATCGCCAAGTGCGAGTCATGTGAAACAAATCACAAACCTATGACTCATAACCATGAGTCATGTGAAACCATATTCCTTGCTTAGTCAGGTTTGTGACACAATATCATTCCTGAGTTTAAATTAACAACTATAGGTGGAGATATAAATGCACCATTCATCTTCTACTAGAGAAAAGCCTTGAGCTGATCCTCCAACCTCATTCTATAAGGGAAGGAAGCCTGCAGTAAGAACCTGCAGACAATATTGCTCGAAGTGTATATTATCACGATCATTTGACTGATGATACTCTCCAGGCGGCTTTTGACAAATATGGATAAGAGGACTTTGTCGCCCATAGCCAATTGCTGCCCAAAACATAGCTGATACACTTTCGACTTTAAAGCTAGCAGGGAGATAGCAATCTTGCATCTCTGTGCCAGGTTTCCTCCAGACTGATCTATCCTACCACCAATCCCAATCTCAATCTTGAATTCATCTAGAAGCAAACACTGTTGCCAATCTTCTACTCCTCAATATCGGCTTTCTCTGCACTATAGCAGCCGTTTCCTCTTTCTTTTGGAATCAAGAAAAAGCTTGTGACATGGGATTCTCAAGTCAAATTTGGGCACATGTAGTGACGTTTTGATCATGTACGGATCACAATTTAGCCCAGATTCTGCAGTATTCTCAGCTAAAGTAGCTTTAGGGTTTCTCTCAGCTGCTCTATAAAGCCTTTGAACCTCATGAGGTCCAATTTTCTTGAGTCTCCCAGAACGAGTACCGTTTTCTATTGATTTCGTTATCTCTTCCTTCCGAATGATTCTGGCAATATTTGACTTTGATACAGCTGAACAGTCAGCAATTTGGTGATGGGTTTGACTGGAAGCTGGAAGTTCAATTACTTCTTTATGCTCTGCATTTGTACATTCAGGTTACTTTCCATTAATCATTTGTAGCATCTTAGTTGTGTACACAGGGTGATGAGTTTTGATAAGGGTTGTCGTTGAAGTCTACTGTAACCGGTACAGGTACCTGAGTTACTATATGTTTTATGTTTGGTTTCGAGTATCGTTTGATACTCAGTATGTTTTATGTTAGGTTTCGAGTATCGTTTGATACTCAGTATGTTTTATGTTTGGTTTCGAGTATCGTTTAATACTCAGTATGTTTTATGTTAGGTTTCGAGTATCGTTTGATACTCAGTATGTTTTATGTTTGGTTTCGAGTATCGTTTGATACTCAGTATGTTTAGGTTCGATACCTAAGGAGTTTCAAGGCTGCCACTTTCGGGGTATTATTATTAGTGTTAGCAAGGCACGGGATTGCCTGACAAAGTGTATTTAAGACCTGCTATTCTCCGGACTTAGAGAAGGCAGACTTCGACAGACAGAGTTTTCAATATACTTGGTTGAACAGTTACTTCTTCAGTTCGCTTCGAGAATCTTTAGTATTCACATAGGTTTACCAAACGCCTACTATTAGGAACTACTTAGTAGTTGCGATATAGTAAGAAGTTTGTTACAACAACTTAGTTTAAGCCTCCGGTACTTGGTCTCGTTAGATACTGCACTTTGGTATAGAGACTGTATCGTTATCCTATCGATATACGGCACCACCCCATGGGGCCGTGACATTTTTTTAACTTCAACAAGTTATAAAGATTTCGCAGTCTCAAGATCCAAGTAGGGGCAAGGCCTCTAAGCGAGCAGGAAAGAGACCGGCCTGAGATAGCCAAGGACGATTCATCAAAGCCTCAAAGGAACCGTTCACAATTGACGAAGCTGCCAGGCAGCTATCCAGGGACGAAGCCCAGCAAGTCCTAGCGGAATCATCAAAGGAACTCGAAAAGGCAAGAACACCAACCCCAGGCAGGTTCCCGGAATCACCTACAAAGGCTACTCCAAAACATGCTGCAACAGGGAACGACCCTGACGATTCAGCTAGTAGCAGCGATTCAGACAGAATGTCCGAAGGCGCAGGTCCTAGTATTAGGCCAGCAAGTCCCACGCCTAGCCCAGCAACAACAGCCAAACTAAGCATCAAGGTACCAACACCAAGGAAGTTTACAGGCGAAGGGGACGACCTCAAGCCAGAAGCATTCGATAGATGGTACAACTCAGTCCAACTCTACCTATGCCTGCATGGGGTACGACAGAGTGTGGAAGGATCAGGGAACTACTGGATCCTATATACAGAAGGGCGAGCACAAGAAGCAGCATTCCAGGCTGCTGAACTTTATGGCGAAGATATCACCAGGGACCTTTTGATCACCTACCTAAGAGAACGATTCCAATCATCAAAGCAAAAAGACAACACCTATCGAGAGTTCCATGACATCCGCCAAATCAAGAATGGCAAAGTACAGGAAATTGCAACTGTTGCCACAGATCTACTCATGCACAGATCACGGCTACCGCCAAATACTATTAGCGACTATGCTTTTATCCAACAACTATTCACATGTATGCACTCCAAACTATGACAGGATGTGGAATCGCGATACGAGGGTGATGAATCTATTCATGATATCATCGCCACCGCAGAGAGATTAGATGCTATCAATCGAAGCACGGGAGCATACGGAAAAGACAAGCATGAAAAGAAAGACCACAGCTATAGAGAACAGAAACAGGACCGGAAACCCAAGAAAGGGTTCAACAAACAAGCTAATCCCTCCAAGAACAAGGAACGAAAGGATAAAGGTGCCTGTTTCTCCTGTGGTGGCAAAGGACACATAGCAAAAGACTGTCCAAGCAAGAACGAGAAAGGAAAGACGAAAGTCAAGAAGGAAGCATCTTCCAACTTAGCTGAACAAGAGGACGAGTATGATGAAGTCTCTATCAACTCTCTTGAAATCGAAAGCTATGCATCAACCAAAGCAACTCGACCGGCAACAATCAAAGCACAACATGCGCTAGAAGGTACCATATTTATCAATGGGAAGGAAGCTAGAGTCCTATTTGATACAGGAACGATTGGAGCCAACCTGATAAGCGCAAACTTCGTCACCGTTCACGGTATTCCCTGTACAGAAATGGAAAAACCTGCCAAGATACACATGGCTATGAAAGGATCTCGATCAGAAAGCCATAGGGAATGTATCGTCGATCTTTCAGTCGGAAGGCTCAGTGCCAAAGGCAACAAAATGATCGTTGGAAACCTAGCAAAGTACGATGCTCTCATAGGAATGCCATTCCTCAAACAACACCAAGCCACAATCGAATGTGGCAAGTTAGCAATAGTGTTTCCAAAACAGAAAGTTAGGATTAACTGCACACCTACTAGCGGAAACATAAGAGCGGCCATAGTCAGTACTGAAACTATTATGGAACGGAACCCAGAGGTATTCCCGGAAGTTATACCAGAAGGATTGCCACCACTCAGGAAAATAAACCATAAGATCAGACTCAAGCCAGGAGCGGAACAAAGGAGTTTACCAACTTACTCTATCCCAGAACGATGGGTATCAGACCTTGGAAAATGGATAGAAGAAAAGATAGAAAGCGGGATTATTGAACGAAAAGCGGTTCATGGAGCAGCCCCTATGTTCGCCCAGGAAAAGAAAGATAAGATACGCATGAGGCCACTGGTTGACCTCACTGCAAGGAATGATATAACTATCAAGGACGATGAAACGATTCCAAACCAGAGGATGATCCTGAATTTGCTAGCAAGAGCTAGATATTGAAGCAAGATAGACCTTAGTGATGCATATTTCCAGACAAGGGTGGAACCAAAGGACGTGGATAAGAACGGTTTCAAGTCACCTTTTGGTTGTTTTGTCAGCAAGGTTATGCTGCAAGGAGATATGAATGCTCCAGGAACATTCATGCGCATAATGTCGGACCTATTCGCCGACTACTTGGGAAAGTTTGTATGGGTATATATTGACGATATACTCATATTCTCCGATACAGAAGAAGATCATTTAAAACACATATCACAGGTATGCGATAAGCTCAGGGAGGCGAAATTCTATGCAAGCAGGAAGAAATCGGAATTTTTCTGCACCAACATGGATGTGCTAGGACACATAATTGGCGAAGAAGGTCTAAAGCCATCACCTGAGAAGATAACGAAAATTGAAGAATGGACTACACCTCAGAATAAAAAACAACTGCAGGAATTTCTCGGTACTGTTAACTATATCAGCCAATTCCTGCCTCACATAGCAACGATAACTGCACCCCTTACGGCGCTTACTGGAACAGAAGAATTTGTGTGGACTGCAACACATGATCAAGCCATGGAAAATGTTAAGCGAATGGTTGCACAAAACGAGGTTATTAAACCACTACACTATGAATCAGCATTACCAATATGGCTGATAACCGATGCATCAGACACTGGAGTAGGAGCATGGGTAGGACAAGGGGAGACAGCTGATACTGCAAGACCAGCAGCATTACATAGTAGGAAATTTTCCAACGCCCAGATGAATTATGGGACGACAGATAAGGAAGCATTAGCGATTGTGGACGCACTCTCAGCACTCCACCACCTCCTGGCAGGAAACAGGTTTACGATTGTCACAGATCATCAACCCTTAATGCACCTGAAAACGAGCAAAACACCAACCAAGAAGCAGCTACGTTGGAGAGGATTCATAGGCCAATACGATACCGAAATAGTATACCGGCCAGGAAAATGGAACTATTTAGCTGACGCTTTATCACGCCTCTATGTGAACGATAACGAATATCCTCACTACGCTAAAGATCCTACTCAAGAAGAACCAGAATCCAACCCTCTATTACCCTCCGATAACCAACCTATTGCCCTTTACACAGAATACCTATCGAGCAATATGTCTCGATATGAGAGCCTACCGGTTCAGTACATTCATGATCACGATAGCTGTGGCAGTGAATGTGATTTCAAAGACTACCGAGAATACCCTCCTATTAATGATTGGGATGATTACAGGAGTATCGGCAGCAACAGAAGCCAGGAAGAAATAGATCATTCAGCCATACACTGGTCATTCTGCGATATACCAGCATGTTCTGATCACGAAGAATTGAAGCCACCTACCAAGATTTATAGCAGTTTCCCAGGCAGCAGCCCACCAGCTATTGCTCCCCCCACTGATAAGGATGAGGACATGGATGCTAAACATGATGAAATCATCTCAACTCGACCCAGACTGGATCTATCGAGGATTCAGAAACGACTACATGAAGCCCTTGGTTGCACAACCACCGGCATTCCCTGCGAAAGCCCTGACTGCCCAGAACATCAGGCCCGAAGATCCCCAACTACCAAGCCCCTCTATGGAGGGCCATTAGCAAGCTATAACATTGTTCCTGTCGTTGAGCCGCCTAGGCTACCCCACCACGAACGAAACCTCTATGAGGTATACAATGATATACCTGAGGAAGAAGAGGACGAGATCTCGAGATGGCAGAGGGTGGTGGACGAGAGGGATATCACACAAGCTGTGAACGATATGGAATCCATCTGGCGGGAACAGATGATCAAAGGATACAGGAACGACCCAGTCTACCAATTGGCCCAGGACTCCAACAACACATCCCGAGGAGGAAAAATGCAACACTACCGCATCCGTAATGGATTACTCTATGCCACCACTCGAGGAGGAGACGACTGCCTCTACATACCAAGAGGACATGGGGTCAATGGGGAAACACTTAGGGAACTAATGATTAGCGAGATACACAACAAGGGGCACCACAGTGCAGACCGCAACCTACGATATGCTACCGAATATATCTACTGGCCGGAAATAAGGAAGGACTTTAGGGATTTTGTTAGGCAATGCGAGCTTTGCCAGGCAAATAAGGAACGCAATACCCTGCCGGAAGGCGAAGCGCTTACCCTCCCTTTCCCCTCCGAGATATTCTCAAGTTATGCTATCGATTTCATGGGACCTTTTACTAGGCTAAAGGAAAAGGACTCGGTATTGGTAGTAGTGGATAGAGCAGTGGGATATAGCTGGTTAATCCCGACTTCGGTCAACGCTACTGCAGTAACGACAATGGAGCTACTCCGGCACTATATTTTTACCCCACATGGAGTACCTACCTCAATTGTCAGCGATGCTGACCCACGATTTACTTCCAAGTTTTGGAAGCAGACCCTCAAAACCATGGGGGTTGAATACATCATGGCTGCGCCCGGCCACCACCAAACCAATGGGCAAGCGGAACGAAAGATCAGGGAACTTAAAACTGCCCTGAGAAACGTTATCAACAACCGCCAGACCAACTGGCTCTCCTCCCTTCCTGAAGTAATAGCATATTCTAACGCTGGACACTCAGATACTATTAACATGTCACCATATAAAGCGGTATATGGACGAGACTATCCTTTACTTGATACCTACCGAACCTACCCTTCTGCAGTTCCTGCCTCTGACGATTACTACAACAGACACCAGGAGATCAGAAATGCGGCCTACCAGGCATTGAGGTTGGCAAGGGCGAGGTCCGCCAGGGTAGCAGCCAAGAGGAGAAAGGAGCATAAGCCAGTGGAGGTAGGAGGAATGGTCATGGTGTTTGGAGACCAATTTGCGACGGAATCTGGCAGGTCCAGGAAGCTACAACCACGATGGCGAGGACCCTTTATGGTATTGGAATTCGATGAACATACACAAAACTATACAGTCAGTATGGATTCGAGAATGTACCGCCGACAGAAGGGAGTATTCCACTGTTCAGTCATCAAAACCTACCACCCTAACGATAGCCAACGATTTCCGGGCAGGACCCATGCAAAACCAGCACCTATCCTCATCAACGAAGAACAGGAATGGGAAGTGGAAACGATATTGGATCATAGACAGAGGCATGGACGAGACCAATTCTTGGTCAAATGGATTGGATATCCAGCAAGCGAGAACTCTTGGGAACCTATCGAAGGACTCGAGAACTCGATGGAGATAGTACAAGCATGGTGGACTGACAACATGCCAGGAGATGAATTTCCTATTGTTTTTTCTGGGTACATTACGGTTTGTTTTTCTCCTATTAAGGATGGTTTTGAATCTCATGTTATTGAACCTTCGGTTGACAAAGGGTTTTGGGAACCCCATTTGGATACTGATTATGATAGCAAGGAATGATGTTTTGAGGTTTATTATGTTTTGAAATAAGGGTTTTATTTTGTTTTCGGGGTGTAACCGGTACAGGTACCTGAGTTACTATATGTTTTATGTTTGGTTTCGAGTATCGTTTGATACTCAGTATGTTTTATGTTAGGTTTCGAGTATCGTTTGATACTCAGTATGTTTTATGTTTGGTTTCGAGTATCGTTTGATACTCAGTATGTTTAGGTTCGATACCTAAGGAGTTTCAAGGCTGCCACTTTCGGGGTCTTATTATTAGTGTTAGCAAGGCACGTGATTGCCTGACAAAGTGTATTTAAGACCTGCTATTCTCCGGACTTAGAGAAGGCAGACTTCGACAGACAGAGTTTTCAATATACTTGGTTGAACAGTTACTTCTTCAGTTCGCTTCGAGAATCTTTAGTATTCACATAGGTTTACCAAACGCCTACTATTAGGAACTACTTAGTAGTTGCAATATAGTAAGAAGTTTGTTAAACAACTTAGTCTAAGCCTCCGGTACTTGATCTCGTTAGATACCGCACTTTGGTATAGAGACTGTATCGTTATCCTATCGATATACGGCACCACCCCGTGGGGCCGTGACATCTACTATGCCTACTCACTTTCTTCATCCCACTTCTAGTAGGAGCATTCAAAGTTAAAAATGAATACAAAGATTATCTTACCCGACTGTTTCATGTAAGTTGACACACCTAGAAGTTGTTAATTTACTATTACTTTCTCTTACTCTATGATACTCCTGTTACAGAGGTCTTGAGATCTGTAATGGGTAAGAGTTAAAGGTATAAGCTGAGTACTTAAGGTGGGAATAAGTCCTGAGATAATAGAAGTAATAATAATTTCTCTTGATACTCAACTCTCACATACTACAATAATCCAAACCAATACATCACAAAAGTGAAAGGTTCTATTTTCAGGTTGTATGCTCTTAGGGAGAGGGGGAGACTCAAATATACAAGCTTTAGTATTAATAGCCATAGGGTTGTGGCTGTAATTATGGTTGAAATTGGCAGGAGCTTGTAGCTATGATCATTGCCTGAGAACTTATCCTCAGTATAAGTAAGCCAAGAAGATATGATAGTTGACAAAGGACGTGTACTCTTGTATACATTTCAAGTATTATACTGGCATCTTACTAAATTTGTGCTAGAGTAACAGGTATTATTTGAGCCTCTTGAATATGTTACTCAATTTTTGACAACACTATTGGATAATTCTGCACTGTAACCTAATATAGGATCCACCTCTTGCTTTCGCCTAGAGTTCTTGTTTTTAATATTGAATACCCCTAGTACAAGTTTTCAAAGTTCAAAAGACTGATAAATGTAAAATGATCAGCACCCAGCTATACATTAGTGTGCATTAGAATATGTACTAGTAGGAGCCAATTGTATCAAAGGATTTTAAGTCACATATTTGAGAACCTTAAAAATAAGTTTAGATAAAGTAAGCTTTACTTAGGTAGTTTGAAGAGATAGAAAAAAGAGTTAAAAAATTAAAACATACAACTTTAATTTAAACAAATTAGATACTAGCATGGTAAAGTTGCCTTATTAGCCAGGCCTTTTCAGAAGTCTTTTCAGAAGTATAAGAAAGCTTGCTATGTCCTAGTTATCTCAAAACCTATTGAAGTATTCACACTTTACCACTTATTACTGACCTCTTAACCTCTGTCTCTACCTGAAAAAAGGAATTATAAGGTAAGGTAAAGTAAGAGTAAAATAACTGTTTTTGTACATGTTAAGCTTACTTGAAATACTGCAGTTAGCTACACTCTTACAACTTGGTTTTTAACTTTGAAACCTCCTAGTAGGAGTTTTCAAAGTCAAAAAAGTAAATTGTAGTAAAATAGTAAATACTTGAACATGCATTAGTGCGCCTTAGTGATATATTTCTAATAGTCAAGTATATTATTATCTTATAAATGTATACTTGAAACTCTATTAAGAACAAAAGTTTACTAGTGTGTAAAGTAAATCAATAATTTCAATTGATGTCATATAGTGATCATAGCCAGAAAAGGCACTACCAAAAGAGACTCGAAATTCTATGCTACAAAAGATAAACTAAAAACAATAGCATGAAAGGGAGAAATCAAAATCTACATTCTATTTGAATGAACAAAGAAAACAACCTCTTCTTTGAATAGCTGGAAAATCCTGAAAACCTTCACAAAATACAAGAAGACTCTTGGATCAGAAAGAGCATGATTCCTACTGAAATTGCGGTCCACATTCCAACAAAGCCTGTTGTGATAATTGAGTATAAGTATGATAATCTGATCAAGTATTACAAGGCAGCAGCCAAGATGAACAATCAATTATGATGGGGGTTTACACAGGGGAATTTAGATAAGTGAAGATCAACATTAAGAGTTTTATCCTTTAATAGTGGGGTGATATTATGTACATAAAAAAAAAAAAGATTAATAAAATAAAGCTAATTATAAGAACATTATTTTCAATAGAAAAAATCTTATCACAATGTCAATATTTCTTCTGTTTGAATAATATACTATGTGATTGTCCAAATGTCTGACAGCCAGTATTTTCAGACTTTGGCTCCAAGACCAGAGCCATAACCAGGGTAATTAATACGCACATAAAAGAAGTCTACCAATTGAAGAAGATTGATAAGAGTGAGCGGGAGATAAGAGAGATGGAAGACAAAGTACACAGAGTGCAGGGAGAATTAGTATTCAGATTCTAGGATCAGATGATTTGAGAGAGGGTAGGAAGAAGGATAACCAATCTTGCAGTGTTATTGGAAGAGGAAGAAAAGTGAAGTATGGTGAAAGGAGAGAAGATAGTCAGAGTGGGGAGAATAATGGGAGAGAGGCAGAGGGCAGGATATAAGAGGAAGAAGAACAATTAGTACAGGAGGAACTAGGATATAAAGATGGAAGATGAGAGGAAATAGGAGAGGGAAATAGAGCTAAAATAGATAGAGGAGAAAATGTCACACCTGTAGATCTTGGAAGAGAAAGAGAGGTTAATAATATGTGTGGAGATAGAGTGATAAGTGTAAGACGAAAAGAAAAGTCTGAGAGGTAAAGCGTACAAAGGGAAGAAATTAGTACTAAGCAAAGAATTGACAAAGGTAGGTTAGTGAGTTATTCAAAGAGAAGGAGACAAAGGAAGAAGCTATATCATACAAGCAAGGAGAGTTGAACATCAAGAAATAGCAAGAGTCTAAAGAGACATCCACCTCTCTTCTGCGATTCATGGTCCTGAAAAACGTCTATTCTCAGAAATGATGGAAGATGGCAATGGAAATGCTGAAGGAATGGGTGGGATAGTAAGAACATCATGAAAAATAAGAATCAGTCAACTGCCCTGGTTGATGCAGTTAGCATCTTAGCTGTAGCAAAAGTGGAAGTGGAAAAGAAAAATTAGAATTGCTAGCTTTGCACCTGTAACAGCAGGGAGAGCTTAGACATCAAGGGTTAGAGTTAGAGAGGGAAAAATTAGAAATTGAACATGAGAGAAACCAACATCAGGAAAGTGTCGGAGGTGTGTCCACGGAGGTCCTGAACGCTCCTGGTCTACCAAGGGGGATTGTGGTCCCCATGGTCTACATTGTCCACTCTGATCCACCTTGATCCACATTTTTCAAAATTTTACTGAAAAAGTGGACCAGGGTGGACCAGGAGGCACCAGGGTGCACTACAGGGACTATAACCCCCCTTGGTGGACCAGGAGGGCTGTATACATTTTGCTGATGAAGCAGAGCACGGGTATTTAAAGTTAATGATGTTGCAATTGCAAGCTTTATTTTGAGCAAGGACAATGGGAAGTAAAGAGAGAAGAGAGTGTAGGGTGTCTGATTATAATGAGGAAAATGATATAATTGACTTAGAAGTTGATGATAACGAGTATTTCAATATTCCCAATTTGTAAGAACTATGATTTATTTCTTTGTTTATTATACCTTTTTTTATTGTTACTTTTTATTTATTACACAACATTATTGTCCCTTGGTAAATTAACCGTGAACCCACGATCGATGGCAATACAACCTTCCTCACCACGGTGCACTTTCAACACCACCTAAAGGACTTCAAGTTCCTCTAGCTCAAATATTAATTTCTACTATGTATTCCACCCTGTACTTCCATTTTTAATTGTTTTCCTTGGTTCTAATGATGGTGGGGTTGCTGGTGGAGCGATGTTGTCACAACCAAAAATTTCCCTCTTCATTGATGCGCAGTTAATTTTGTCTATGGACAATATCACGTGTTGTACATAATGATAATATTATTATCAGTAATATATAGCAGCCAACCTCACATATTTAATTATTAGAGAGTTTGGGCAAGGAGAGCTAGGTAGTGGGAAAACAGGTTATTTTCAGTAAACCTAAAAGTCTTGGACACCTAGGTGGATGGAGAAGTGTAAAATAGGGCTTTTCAGACATGGAGAAATTTGATTGCCACAGAACAATAAATCAGCAACGGCACGATACACTTCAATCATTTAGATGTTTTCTAATAATGTGAGAGCCTAGGAAGATATTTCCTTCATCAATGGGGTACTATCATGTTATCCTCAACTTTGTAGCCTCGCCAAACTCGGATACCTAACTGGCATGGCCCAAGATCCGGGTTTGGGCAGGGAGTAAATTTGAGAGCGATGGGATATTACCCTACTGATTCTACTGTCACCTGGCCGCTAAGCTACCTACTTCTGTGATGCAAACTCAATCTTGCACCTAGGTCTAATTTCTGCTAGTCGTCGTCTATGGTAGGTCTCCGAGGCCTCGGCAGCCTTATCAGTATTTTTTCTTTAGCATGTGCGGGTATGTTGTGTTGCTGGCACTACATTGGATTTTGGCCTTGCTGATGTTGGGGTGATCTTTTGTTTTTTGGTGATGGTTGCATTGTACGCACTTTTCTTTTTTTTTATTGAACTTTTCGGGCATAAATTAACTACATAAAAATGTATTGGCTAATTACCCACATTAGGCTTTCTCTGGCCGTACGAGGCTCATCCGCCATTACTTATCCAACTTGCTGAATCCCCTTTGCCACCTTCGCTGTTTCTTGCTGTCTGACCCAAGGTTCCCCTAGCGCTTAAATAAATCTCTAGGAATTTACAAGGGCCGGTAACTGTGCTTACCATTGCCCAGACACAGGCTTCTAGGCTCTGGTACCTCTTCTGAACACCCACCCACATGTAATCCTGTAGGTAAACGGATCTCTGAACGGTCGCAGTACTTATCGCCCCAGCATTCTTAAAAGGTGAACAGTTCATCAATCGGGTTTCCCCACCCTCAACAGGATGTAATAAACTTCTCAACTCCATTCTCCTATATCTATCTTAATCAATGAGTTCATATAGTTCCAACTCGTCAATACTGACCAGTCTGTCCCCAGTCTCCCATCGCAAAATGGTAAAGCCAACACCTTCTAAATCTCCCACCAGGCTGGCTCTTAACCTACCCCAAACACCAAAGTACTCTTTCTGCAACACTGGAAAGTGAAAGCTCCATGGTCTATGACACTTGCAATGGGTGCCATCTACCATCACTCTTGTTGCATCAGGCTATTGATAACTCCCTCGTAAGGTCTGTTACCACTTGAAGAATCACCAAACCTTCTCACTACCCCGCACTTGAAGCCATCGTGAGCAAGCTAAAAGTGGACCACACCACCCAAATTGTCAAATGTGACATGTCACCCGGAGGTTTAGTTTCAAAAATTTCCGTTGTATGAGAGATGGAGGATGTACGCACTTTTGTCCTCCGGTGTATGTCCTTGGCATGGAAATGATTGGCTGGGGCTCAGCTGTGAAGAAACAGCCTAACTTTGGAACAAGAAGGCGATCCCCCACTTTCCTTCAGGCGAACAAGGCGCCCATCGACATTTTTGACAAACAACCCTACGGCTACACTATCATCTCACCGATTACCGACCTTACCCGCTATGAATACATCACCGACTGGGAGTGGAGAAGGGAGTCCACATGGCTCATGGCAGGATGGGATGTTGAACGCCGGCACCGGCCCTCGCATGGCCAATACTATTTACAGCAGTTCGAACACGAATGTTGGAAATGTGTCAAATAGCAATATTACCGCCGTCAACGTGGGAATCGATGAAGAGTGTTTGCGGATCCAAGAATGGTTATCTCCACTCAAGCCCTATAAGAGGCATCAGGATGTGAGAAACCGTCGGCTCGATGGTGTTGGGGAATGGGTTCTCCAAAGAAGTGAGTTCAAGTCATGGCGCAACAATCGGAACGGCTTGGGAAATCCTACCTTACTATGTTATGGTGTTCAAGGGGTTGGCAAGACCTATATAAGGTAAAAGAGTATTCTCCAGAAACAAGGGAAGATGTTGACAAGAAATACAATTCGTTCATGAGTAATAGACACCCTGCGGAAGCAAACTCGTGGAAAGAATGTTGCAGTTCTGTCCCTCTATTGCGATTACCAGGCACAGAAGGATCAATCGGCGGTAAATCTGATAGGGGCTCTACTTAGGTAGGTTGCTTTGCGAGTGCCGAGGATTCCAAGCGAAATTAAAAGCGCGTTTGACGAGGCGAAACAGAAAGGTGGCGAAGGTCTGCGATTGCCGGACATGGTGAAATTATTTGTTAAAGCAATTGGTTCCATTGAGCTGGTGTACCTCTGCGTCGATGCAGTAGACGAGGTGCTCCAACTGCACCGATCAGAATTTCTTCGCGTCTTACAATAGATTATTCGGGATGTACTAAATACGCGGCTATTTCTAACAGGGAGGCCATATATTCGGGGGGAGCTTGACAGCCACCTCACGAAGCAGACCAATGTCATACAGGTTGTGGCTGGCCAAGGGGATATAACGAAATACCTGAGCCAAAAACTGGACGATGACCGTCATCGAGATCTAAACCTGATGACTGAGGATTTGAAAAATGGTATTATGAAAACAATGTTGGAAAAGGCTTCAGAAATGTGAGTGAGGGCAGCTCTATTACAAATTTATATCACTAATTGGTGTTCTGCTCAGGTTTTTGTTCGCTGCCTTGGGTATTGAGGCAATCTTGGGCGAGGCCACGTTAGCGAGAAGAAAGAAAATGTTGCAATGGGTAGTGACGACGGGTGTGGACCTCGATAGTGTATACGCCCAAACACCGCAAGATACAGTGCTAGGGTCATGCTTAGGACTAGCGATGGTTGACGCAGAGACATTGACAGTCCGACTAACCCATTACACGCTACAAGAATACCTTCCCCAGCCTGGTATCCTGCCTGGTGCCCATAAAATACTTGGCCAGAAATGCTTGACCTATCTGAATTACAACCTAGTTAGGGCCGGTGATGTTTCGGGTTTAGAAGCCATGCGGTTTCTCGAATATTCTTCGTTGTATTGGGGGAGCTACGCAAGAATGGAACTTACAGATCAGGTGAAATTACTCGCGCTGGAGCTATTAAATCAGGGTGGCAACCATATATCTACTACCCTACTTTTCGCGCGAATAGGGATTTTCCACTCTTGTTCACTTCCCCACCACCTATGGCCCGGTTTACATTGGGCATCTTACTTTGGAATTGATGAGGGTGTGACTACCCTAATCGAGAGGAAAGGCTGTGATATCAACCGAGGGGGTGGTGAAACTACTGCTCGCACGGGACGATGTCGATCCCGACAAGCAAACCAACGATGGCCAAACACCACTTTGGTGCACTTCTTGGAATGGGTATGAGGGGGTAGTGAAACTACTGCTTGCACGGAACGAGGCCAATCCAGACAAGCCAAACGACGAGGGCCGAACACCGCTCTGGAACGCTTCTTGGAATGGGTATGAGGGGGTAGTGAAACTACTGCCGCACGGGACGATGTTGATCCCGACAGGCCAAGAGAAAATGGCCGAACACCGCTCAAGGCCGCTTCTTACAATGGGCATGAGAGGGTGGTGAAACTACTGAAGGAGCGACGTCAATCTCGACGAGCCAAGAAACTATGGCCAAACACCGCCCTGGCGCGCTTCTTTCAAGGGGCCTGAGCGCATGGCAAAATTACTGCTCGCACCGAACCATGTCAATCCCGGCAATCTAGGCTGCCATGGTAGAATACTAACCCTGATCGCCCGATCGATCGACGAGCGGAGATCGCAGCACTCTAGCCTTTTGCAGCTTTGGCTTCCCCGGGAGATATTAGCCCGCACTCCCTTTCCCCCCACCTATATGCACCCTTTCGTAACAATTTCTATATACATACCGCCTTTCAGGACACCTCCCGCCCGCCGAACCCTTTACAGCCATTTAGTATATCCGTTGCTATCCTTTGGACACTTCCCTCTCATTTTCTTCTTTCCTCTCTGTTTGCCTAATCTCCAATATTTGGACTCATCTCGTGTTTGTGCTTGTCGCAGGAAAGAATTTCATTCTATATTATAATATATTAATTTAATCTTTCTCCGATCGTTGGTACTCATGTTTTGATAATTTGGGATATGTATTGGAATCCTTTAGGCCATTACTTGATATACTACCGCATTAAACGTGTTCATTTTTCTATGTTTATAAATTATCTTTCCCGCATGGTATTATACTTTATTTTCCTCTATCCATTTCGCTAGAATTTCCCTTTTCACTTAGATAATGTCTATATACATATACCTTCAATGAGGAATTATAGCACAGAAGAAGATATTGTAAATAGAAAGACACTTAACAGTTGAGCGACCGGTTTTGTATGGTATATGTCGCCTAAGGTGCTGTGGGGGTCTTGTTGAGACAAAAAGAGAAAATATCAACCCCGGAATCCTTGTCTTTTTCCACGATTGTTTTACCTCAGACAGGCGAGCCCCTTTCATAACCGCACTAGAGTGCCCCCCCGGAGTGCGGACGTAAGAACCGGTGCGCTGGTGCTTGTGTTGTTTGCCTTATTTGTTTTCTTTTTCTTTTTCTAACCTACTGTAGAATCTTGAACAATCGGGACGTGTGCTATGTAGTCGAAGATTCCATACTCTGGAAAAGGGGCGAAAAACTTAGCGAAAGGCGGACTACTTAGCCCTTCTGGGAGACATGAAAAACTAAGCCTTAATGGGGGGAGCGACTTCAATGACAGGACTTGGCCCACCGACTGTTCGAGTTTATACAGGATTGGACGAGTGATAGGATGTGAAGCTGCTGGATACCCCCGGTTCTCGGGAATAAGATGATCCGGGTGTGCATGGATAGACAAATATCTGTGGAAATGAAAGTGGGGAGTGAAGTTAGGAAGAGAGATTAGTGATGCTGGAGAGTGGTCATTCTAGGGGGGCTGTGGGTGGCATATTAGGACGGTTTGTTGCTCGTAGGAAACGGTTTTTCTTTCTTTTGGCATGATATCAGGGGTTGATGGGCAGGAATTGCCGGAAGCAACAAATCCAATGGGTGCTTACAATCGCCTCCGCCATACTCTTCACAAGAGTCATCCGGGCTGGGTGCCCCCACTCACCTAACTGTTCACACCATCGAACAATAGGTTTTTCTTCGTACTCCGTCAAGACCTGCAGCTTGAGATGGCCTATCTCCCGGGAGACCGTACCCTGTAACCTTCCCGGTAAGGTGGAGTAGGCAACCCCATTCTTCTCCGCTGAGGCACGGATCAAGGGTTCATCACTATGCCTGTGGTGATTTATCGCCTTCTGGAGGCTCACTTCGGCTTCGCTCTCCTTTCTTCCTTTGATAACTGGCATCCCTCAAAATTTAAAGTCTTTTTGTTGAGATTAGCAACCTCCTGACCCCTTGCTAAGATGAGCGGGGTAGGCATCAAAGGCAGGCTTGGCGCTGGGCCGGATCCCTGTGAAGAGCCGCATCGCAGGGAAAGACATTACGGAAAGGGAATTAATGTCTTAGAATTTGGATTATTATGGAAAGATAGAGAGCACGCCACCAGCCCCACGGGTATGGGAACATGAAAAATCAAAGCTTGCAATCCAGGCGGTTTGGTCGAATTACTGGCTTTTGTTCCCCCCCACTCCTCCCTATGGCAATAATGAAGCATAGCTCGAAGCCCGGTAGAAGAGTAGAGGAAATGAAGCCCTAAAATGGCAAAAACAGAGCCAATGAATGTCCCTGATAGTAGAAAATACTAAAAATTGCTTCCTGGAAGATTTCTGCATTACTTGGAGATGGGTGTTATTAGACTACCGATGGAAGATCAACTATAGATGTAGTAAATTATTTCTAACTTCCTCAAAATCCTAGGTCTATTATGCTTTGCTCTCTAAAAACAAAAACTGTAGTTGCTAGGATGACATAATAAGGGTTCTGCAGGCAGGATAAAGTGCGGTATGGGCGGATTAGGCCATGTTAGAAGTCTTTGGTACTGTTCGGCGTGCTTAAAATATCGCTTTATCGTTCGCAAAAGGAGTTTGGATATGCGCTTGGGATCGGTCCAGCGCCGAAAGAAATGCGAATATCGAAGAGTCGGATGCGCTAAGGGATGGTTGTCGGAGCGGAGGCGATGAGCCGTGGGAATTCTTTATTCTTGTCTCTTTTGTTAGCAAGTGCGTGAAGGGGAAAGGGGATATGTGTGGAAGAGTGCGGATATGTGTCGCGCTCGATGGATAGGAGGACTTCGCTGGTTTATACAGTATATACTCTTGTCTTTACCGTTAGTTAGTAGTGAGCGTGGGCAAGTGAGCGAGCAGTTGAATGAGAGAAGAAGTTCCCCACTCCTAAGTTGGACGTTGGCGATCGAAGTCATTTGGGCTGATTTACTCTTGGCGTTTCATTTCATTTTGCCGCCGCCGTTTCGCCGTTTCGCCGTTTCAAGGTCGCCGTTTCGCCGTTCAGTCGTCTCCGTTTAAAAGGCCACTTATTTAGATATCTCAGTGATGTTATCAGGACGCTATCAGGGTAACTCGAAAACTCGTGGATTCGCGTTGCAGGAATGGTGGGGCACCAGGGTTGGCCGACTAAGACTCAGATCCCCTTAAATGATGCATTAAGCTAAGCAATATTAGATCCCTATTTTTGTAAAAGAAAGGTCCAACATCTACACCGCAGAAGTATCTAGCGCACAAGGTCACTTACGGTGATGAGGCTCTGTTGAGACCGCACCCTTTCACTCCATTTTGTAGGGGGGTTGGTGGCATAGCATCGGACTCATGATGCCCGAGCACTCAGATTACCGGTAGTATGGGAGGTGTCGTGTTTGCGCTACTGCATGTGGACTCCGTTAGGGCTGTCGGGTAAGCAAACAAACGTCATGAGCCCTCACTCGTATCTGATATCATCTCTGTTCGAAATATTCCAGGGCGAGCTTAACGAGACATGCATCGGCAGGAGTGTGGTATTTGAACGGAGGTCGGTTAGGTGCAGGTACTTGGATAGCGGAGACAGTAAATTGGAGTAATGAGAGGGAAGATGAGAGGAGTGGATTCAGAGGAGGTAGGGATAAGAAAAGGAAAGGAGGGATAAGAATCATAGTAGGATTAATTTGTTTTGGAGAGGGTGAAGAAGATTATGTTTTCCTCTGAAAAGTTCTAACCGTGCCAAGGTTGCGGCGTGCGGCCGCAACCCCCGGATGTTCGCCAGCTCAACACAACTTTGCGGCTCAACGCAACTTTGTGGCTTACCATAGAAACTTTGTGGCTCAAGACCACTTTGTGGCTGAATTTGACCCAAAAAATGTATTAAATATAATATTCTAGTTTACATCTGTTTTCACAACCTCCCTTGTCACTTAATTATCAGATTAGACATTTCTTGAGCAATGAAGTTACATCAAACTATAAAGTATGTTAAGCCACAAAGTGATATTGAGCCACAAAGTTGTGTTGAGCTGGCAAGCCGGCGAACATCCGGGGGTTGCGGCCGCACGCCGCGACCTTGGCACGGTTAACAAGAGTCTCGCTAAGGATACGGTAACCAAGGCAGCTCGGTGACTAAGCAATAACCCTTCTCCTACTACGGTACCTCCTATAGGTATTTTACAAGATTAGTATTGAGGGGTGGTGATCGAGTGGTATACTTGGTCGAGTAGATCGACTAGATCATGAGGAAAATACCCTATCAAGTTGCGATCGAGAGACCACTATGATCGAGGTGATAGAGTATGGTGCAGTAGAGCAGAACTCGAGCATAGTCTGATCCTGTCCGGCACTGCCAGTCGGCCTGCGTGGGCAGCTTAGTCTTGTTGGATAGTGGCCTATAAGGCATGGGGTTATACGGATATGGGGTTTTGCGGATATGCACCTTGGCTGGTATGCAGCTAGGAGAGAGACGGGTATAGGGCATGCGGCTTTGTGGTTTCCTGCGGTTTAGCGCCTAGTTGCGGGTAACTGTTTTCACACCCTATGCCAGTAGGCATAGGGTATTGGTTTCATGGTTTCTTTCACACCCTATGCTATTAGGCATACGGTAGTTTGCGCATTGTTGGGGCTAAGGCTCTGCGGATTGTGGAGGATCATGAGATCTCAGGATGGTTCCAGATTGTTGGAGATTTGGTTTTGTTGGTCGCATGTGTTTCTTTTGAGTTCCTTGAGTTTCAGGAGAGCTTTTAGTTTGACGGAGATATATATCTCCAGGTTTGTCTTTAGTTAGAGAGTTAGAGTGCGGGAGCATCTTAGAGAGTTTTTCCCCCATCTTCCGCCTTTCTTCCTAGAGTCTTTTGCGATCGCACTTTTGTTCGTTCCTTCGTGCTTTCCTGCAGGTTTCATCAAGTCTGTAATGATTTCGAAAAATCTAGGTTTCCCCAGTGCATAACTCGAGCACTCGTATGAGGGAACTCAAAAAAGTCACTGGGAAAACTAGTCGATTAAAGGGTGTCCTTGTGATACAAGTACTGTACCGTACTTGGCGAATTAGTGATAAGATAGGCTATAAAAGCCCCCCCGACAGGAGTACCGTATTCACTCGGGAAAGCAAAGATGTGCTTATGTGATTTATTTCCTTGGCATGGGAATGATTGGCTTGGCCACGTTTGTGCAACAGCAAATTAACGCCACAAGAAAGGATCCCCCGCATTCCTTCTCTTAACTTAAGTGAATCGGTCGCCTACCGACAACTTTGACAAATTGCCCAACTGCTATACTGTTATATCACCTATTACTGATTATCAAGCCTTATCCACTATGAGTGCATCGCTGACAGGAAAAGAAAGATCAAGTCTGTTTCAGTTTGAAGCGTCGAACAC
The DNA here is from genome assembly GCA_003521225.1 of Tuber microsphaerosporum. Taxonomy (NCBI): domain Eukaryota; kingdom Fungi; phylum Ascomycota; class Pezizomycetes; order Pezizales; family Tuberaceae; genus Tuber; species Tuber microsphaerosporum. The sequence goes on from QOVD01001124.1 coordinate 20,456, forward strand.
TCGTACCGACCATCTCATGACTAATAGTGTCCACAGTGACCCGAATACGAACGTTAGAAATGTGTCCAACAGCTATAACAACACCACCAACGTGGGAATAGACGAGGAGTGTTTGCGAGTTCAGGAATGGTTATCTCCACTCGAACCCCATAAAAGGCATCAAGATGTGAGAAATCGCCGAGTTGATGGTATTGGGGAATGGATTCTCCAGAGAAGTGAGTTTGAGTCATGGCGTATGAGTCAGGGTGGCTTAACGAAACCTACATTACTATGTTATGGGGGTCAGGGGGTTGGCAAGACCTATATAAGGTAAAAGAGTATTCTCCAGAAGCAATGGGTGATATTGACAAGGAATTCAATTAGTTCATTAGTAATAGACACCCTGCGGAAGCAAACTCGTGGAAAGAATGTTGCAGTTCTGTCCCTCTATTGCGATTACCAGGCACAGAAGGATCAATCGGCGGTAAATCTGATAGGGGCTCTACTTAGGCAGGTTGTTTTGCGAGTGCCGAGGATTCCAAGCGAAATTAAAAGCGCGTTTGACGAGGCTAAACGGAATGGTGGCGAAGGTCTGCGATTGCCGGACATGGTGAAATTGTTCGTTAACGCACTCGGTTCCATTGAGCTGGTGTACCTCTGCGTCGATGCAGTAGACGAGGTGCTCCAACTGCACCGATCAGAATTTCTTCGCGCCTTACAACAGATTATTCGGGATGCACCAAATACGCGGCTATTTCTAACAGGGAGGCCATATATTCAGGGGGAACTTGACAGCCATCTCACGAAGCAGACCAATGTCATACAGGTTGTGGCTGGCCAAGGGGATATAACGAAATACCTGAGCCAAAAACTGGACGATGACCGTCATCGAGATCTAAACCTGATGACTGAGGATTTGAAAAATGATATTATAAAAACAATGTTGGAGAAGGCTTCAGAAATGTGAGTAAGGGCAGCTCTATTACAAATTTGTATCACTAATTGGTGTTCTGCTCAGGTTTTTGTTCGCTGCTTTGGGTATTGAGGCAATCTTGGGCGAGACCACGTTAGCAAGAAGAAAGAAAATGTTGCAAAGGGTAGTGACGACGGGTGTGGACCTCGATAGTGTATACGCCCAAACACTGCAGCGAATAGCGCACCAGAAAAGTGACCGATCGAGACTTGGGATGGAGGTGTTGATGTGGATATCCCACGCAGAGCGGCCGTTGCGGATTGACGAACTCTGCCATGCTCTGGCAGTAGAGATGGACTCGGCAGATCTGGACCCGGAGAACATCCCACCGCAAGATACAGTGCTAGATCATGCTTAGGACTGGCTGTGGTTGACGCAGAGACATCAGCAGTCAAACTAATCCACTACACGCTTCAAGAATACCTTTTGCGGCCTGGTATCATCCTAGATGCCCATAAAACACTTGGCCAGAAATGCTTGACCTACCTAAGTTATAAACTGGTCGGGGGTCTTCCAGCCGGTGGTGTTTCGAACCTTGGAGACGTGGCCTTTCTCGAATATTCTTCTTTATATTGGGGGAGCCACGCAAAAGTGGACCTCTCAGATCAGGCAAAATCACTCGCGCTGGAGCTGTTAAACCAGGGTGGCAATCATATAGCTGCTACCTTACTTGTTGAACAAATAGGGAATTTCCATTCTTGTTCACTGCCCCATCACCTATGGCCCGGCATACACTGTGCGTCCTATTTCGGAATTGTTGAGGTCGTGGCTGCATTGATAGAGAGGGAAGACTGTGATATAAATCAAAGTGATTGCATGGGTTTTACAGCGCTCATGTGGGGTGCCCAGCAGGGGAATGAAGAGGTGGTGAGACTACTGCTCACACTGGGCGGTGTTGATCCCAACAAGCCAGGCAGCGATAGCCGAACACCACTGTGGTGCGCTTCTTGGGGGGGGCATGAGGGGGTGGTGAAACTATTGCTAGCACGGAACGACGTCAACCCCGAAAGGCCAAACAACAATGTCGAAACACCACTCTGGTGCGCCTCCTACGAAGGGTATGAGGGCGTGGTGAAATTACTGCTTGCGCGGAACGATATCGACCCCAACGAGCAAAGCAGCAATGGTCAAACACCTCTCTGGTGTGCTTCTTGCAAGGGGCAAGAAGGGGTGGTGAAATTACTGCTGGCACGGGATGACGTTGATCCCGATAGAGTGAACAGCAAGGTCGAAACACCACTCTGGTGCGCCTCTTACGAAGGGCATGAGGGCGTGGTGAAGCTACTGCTTGCACGAAGCGATGTAGACCCCAACAGGCAAAGCAGCAATGGCCAAACACCTCTCTGGTGCGCTTCTTGCAATGGGCATGAAGGGGTGGTGAAATTACTGCTGGCACGGGATGACGTCGATCCCGATAGAGTGAACAGCAAGGTTGAGACGCCACTCTGGTGCGCCTCTTACGAGGGGCATGAGGGCGTGGTGAAGCTTCTGCTTGCGCGAAGCGATGTCGACCCCAACAAGCAAAGCAGCAATGGTCAAACACCTCTCTGGTGCGCTTCTTGCAATGGGCGTGAAGGGGTGGTGAAATTACTGCCAGTGTTCCCAAGCGTCCAGTCCGTCCGTCTTTTGCTCAAGACGGGACGGACGCCAATTTTCATGACTGTGCCCCGGACGGACGCCAATGCCACGGGCCATCCTTGACTCTGCCCGGGACGGACTGCAGGGCCCTGTAGGTGTCTCACCTGGATCCTGAATTTGTAATATAGTAATCATTACCAATAGACTCAACAAATTTATTGCAATACACAGACTGCTGTCCATCCTCGTACTATATAATACACTTGCAAATGCCCAGAAAAATAGAGAAACTATACCCCCACTGCACTGAAATCAGAGGGTTGTTCAGACGAAAAAGAAATGATACTCTTTCCATGAGCTACCTTGCCCGCTCGATTCTCCAAATCCCGGAGCATAATCTCCACCTCGGTAATCTCCTTTTCCACAATCAAGCTAGCCTTACGCCATGATTTCAAACATTCAATGGCTTCTATAACCTCATCTCCTAACCGACTACGCCGATCAGTGATAAGGGTTTTGCCACTTAATGTCACAGAGTACCATAGTTAGCGATGGCCATTGGCATTTCTAAATTCTATAATAGAGTAGAGTTGCTAGAATACCATACCTTCTAAAAGCACCTTCAACTTCAGCACTCATGGCCGGAATGCTGTGTATTTCCATGGCGATATGAGCAAGCTGAGCCCAGCGTGGGTTGTTTAGTCGTGCTGCCCAATAGGCGAGAATATCGGGAACCTCTTCCTCCTCTTCAGCCGCTTGAAAGTGGTCAAACTGGTCACTCTCTCGCTGAGTAAGACGGGCATGTTTTTTCTGCTTCCAGCGTGATAGTGTATCATCTGGTAGAATCTCTACTTCTAAGGCACCGGTAGGCGGGATTGAACTCGGGGCTGGTGTGGTGTCCACATACTGCAATGTGCGATAGTCTATGGACCAGAGATCCTTACTCTTCTTGGTGGCCAATACTATCCATGCTGGATGATCGCGCCATTCTATTTCAAAATATTTTAGCTTCGTATCAGGATCAAGTGCGACAGCTGCATAGAGTACAGGTACTCGATCCGCTAGCGTGTAATAACTTATAACCAAATTAGTACCATACCTAGTATGAATAGAACTTAACCAAGTACAGGTTGAGGTGAATAATTGTAACAGGTTTACTCCTGTTTTAACTAAGTACAATGAGACTGGCGGTAGTCCTGCTAGCGCTGGGCTCAAGGGAGGCTTCTGGAGAGGCGAAGGGAGAAGAGTATCAAGTAGAAGGCGAAGGGAACAAAGGATCGCCATTCAACCAAGTATATTCTTATTCTAGGCATCTTGCTGAAGTCTGCTCTGTCTCCTGCTAGTCAGGAGATGGTTCTTAAATACATAAGTTGTTCCCATCCTTCAGTAATCAGTTATCCTGCAACCACGATCATTACCGGTAAGTGTACCCTTCACCGGAATCCTGTAGTCCTGCCGGAGTCTTAAAGACTCATAGCTCTCCGCTACAAAGCCTGCTGCCTACCGCCGGTATACATGACCATTCCTGACTGGATTTCCAACAGATAAGTTCCAACCAAAGAGACTAAACATATAGCAAGCTGCCGGTATCCTAACCAATACAGGAGGTGAGATAAAACCAAATATAAATCCAACTCATCTAAACATAGGAAATCCATCGCTGCCGTCTGTGTAATGCTGCCGGAACATGTACACATGTTATAATAATATATGTATTCAATAGACTAACAAAGAAGAATTGTATATACCTGTTAGGGGTAGCCGATAGCGGAACTATAATATCGGACTAGGCCTGGGTAGGTGTCTTCGGAGATTTGTCTAAGAAGGCTCGTAGGTAACTATCTCTCGTGAGAAGTAATTGAAGTAAAAATAAAAGATAATTGCGTAAGAATAAGATTTGTAGCATAATAACTTTTTATATTGATAAGATCTCTTCTCCGGTGCTTGATGGTTTCTTGTAGCAAGGGAGGCACTTCGATATTTATATTCCGCATCTGAGTGTTCGCGGGCTAACTAATAACTACTAACTAAAAAGTGCGAACACTCTCTGACCCTGACAACTGTTCGACTACTTGCTTAGCATTATGAAGACATACACTATTCATCTAATCGTGAGGGTGTGTCATTCTCTTTAACGATAGGTGTGCAGAGTTCTCGTAGTCCAAAGAGGTACTAACGTTATAACTTTCTTCACCGAGCCATGTAACGAGTGGCCAACTCCTTGGTCGTCAGACCATTCAATGGGTATGAGTTCTTAGGCTGCATGCGCATCAGGTTTCGGGATGACTCTTGCTTGCAATCGCTCCTATGGCTAATTGCGCGCAATGCCTCTCCCTTACTGACTGAC
>QOVD01001125.1:0-25578 GCA_003521225.1 Tuber microsphaerosporum
CCATTACTGTCACCGATGACAAGCCAAGATGGTTCTACTGCGCTCAGCCTGGTAACGGAAAGCCACATTGTCAAGCCGGCATGGTTTTCGCTATCAATGCCCCCAAGACTGGAAACAAAACCTTAGAAGCCTTCAAGAAATTGGCAGCTGCCGTCCCCATCAGTGGGGCCCCCTCGCCTACAACCCCTACCCCTTACAGCCCTGCCGTAACCCATTCCGTCAAAGTCGGAGGCCTTTTAGGCAATGTAACAGTTCTCAAGTACGATCCTGAATTCGTCAAGGCCAATATTGGAGATGTCATCCGATTCGATATCCTCGCTGCAAACCACACTGTCACTGAATCGTCTTTCGACGCTCCTTGCGTACCAAAATATGGTGGTGCTGATTCTGGCTTCCGCCCCAACAAGGAGAATATCCCCGGTGCTCAACTCTTCACCGTTAACGTCTATGATGACCAGCCGAAGTGGTTCTATTGTGCTCAGCCAGGGAATGGTAAGCCACATTGCCAGGCTGGTATGGTGTTTGCTATCAATCCTCCCGCATACGGCAATACATTGGAGGCCTTCAAGGCGAAGGCTGCTAAGGTTCCTGTTAAATATGTTTAATAAGGGGGCCACAAAGCCCTCTTGATAATGAATCAGCGATAGCCATGGGGTAGTTGCATAGTGGTGTTTGGTTTTTTATATTTGTATATTGCATGCTCTTTTTTTTTTGTTTTCCCGTTCTCCCCCTTGTGTTTCCCTCCTGTCATTACCCGTGGCGCCTTGATTAGTTTTTTGTCTTTTCTAGAAAATATCAAAACCTGGTATCATTCAATACTCGTTTGTTGTTTGTTTGTTTGTTTTGCGTGACTTATTTGCTTCTTCTCATTCCATCCCGTTAGCTGTGGTCATGACTTCTAGACAGACTTTTTGGGCAAACATTGGAAATCATCTTTTTTTTTTGCCCGCTAATCCCTAGTTTTCAGCTGTCAACTAGCAATAGCTAGAATGAGTACAGTATGTTGTTTTAGACTGTTTCCCGCTTAGTCAATAATGAAGTTATGGGTGCTTGATCATACCGTATGGCAATCTAACCATAGCCTTGAGTCCAATCCCTTGGCCCCGTACCTCGTGCACCACTGTCATCGTAGCAGTAGGGGAAGTAAAGCTGATAGACCGGGTGAGCGCTCAGCGAGGCTTGGCAAATATTTGCCAGTAGTTTTGGTTGATGCGTAGACCGATCGTGCCTGTGGCGAGATTGGCCCCCTCGGCGAGACAGGCCCGCAACCACCAATCAGCATGTCACAAGTGGCTTGGCATGGGCTTATTAAGGAAAATCTCGCTGAGGGGGGCAATCTCGCCACAGGCAAGGTCGGTATAATTTGGTGTCAAGTCATGCCAAGCCTAGCTGAGGGTGCTGCCTTGCTGAGTGCTTACCCAATCTATGGTATCAACCAGTTAAAACTTCAGTCCATCGTTGACTTATGAGCTGGTGTGGATTGTTGGATGATTTTATCTTGGCTAATGCACTTCTGAGGCGAAAGGCGTTTCATTATGACGTCCTTTTTGTCGATAAGCGATCTATTACTCGAGTACGCCAAGGAATTCTTTCTTTGCAATAGGTGACGTCACTTCCCCACAACACTAATTATTACCAAAACAGGAACCCCTTGCCCCAAAACAAAATAGAAATATGCCAAGACCGTTTCCCTCAGAAGCTTCCTGTAAGTTCTGGCGACCCCACGTCCCTGCCAGAGTCACCCAGCAGCCTCTGGGAAAACCACTGATCTTCTTCCCCTCCTCTCCACACTGTATAAATCCTTCACTCGAAGACCCTCCCCCAATTTCGAGTCCGTTTTATTAATTACCATTAAGCTCCTTAAGCAATATTGCGGCTCACTCTAAAATCAAAAGACTCTCTGACTATACGGGCGTGAACCGATAATGTCAAATTTACAATTGACAGACAAGGCTTCCCAAGCCTTATCAGACGCGCATGATTGTGCATCCCAATATGCACATCCACAGGTATGTTTTATCTTGATTTTATGCTATTCAGCAGAACACCAAAGTGGAAGCGTGGTTTGCCAACACTGATGCTTGCATTTCATAGATCACTCCTATACATCTTGCCTTTGCCTTAATGAGCGGACCGCAAGTCGAAAATGGCACAGCACCCGCGGGGGCGGCGCCAGCTTCGTCCTCGTCGCCCTCATTGCTACGCCAGGTTATTGAGAAAGCAAATGGAGATTTTCAGACATTCGAACGAGCAGTTAAGAAGGCACTAGTACGGATGCCTTCGCAAGAGCCACCACCGGACCAAGTCTCGGGTTCACCATCCTTTTCCAAAGTCCTTCGTGAAGCTCAGAAATTACAAAAAACCCAACGCGACTCCTACATTGCCCAAGACCACCTGATTTCGGCGGTGGCCCAGGACTCAGGAATTCAAAAACTATTGGTCGAGGCCGGTATTCCAAAGGTTTCCTTGCTTGATGATGCCGTCCAATCTTTGCGTGGGACCAAGAGAGTGGATTCACAGAATGAGGAGAGTGTGGAGAGCGAAACTCTCTCAAAATACTGCAATGATCTCACTCAGCGGGCCAGAGATGGAAAATTGGATCCGGTAATTGGAAGAGAGCAAGAGATTCTTCGTGTTGTTCGGATCTTGTCTAGACGAACGAAGAATAATCCAGTTCTTATTGGTGAACCCGGAGTCGGTAAGACCAGTGTTGTGGAAGGGCTAGCGACCAGAATAATCAATGCCGACGTTCCTGCGAATTTGGCTAGGTAAATAATAACCTACACAATTCCCTATTTCAAAGAATGGTTCTGACTTGGTTTTAGTTGCAAGCTACTCTCTCTCGATGTTGGGGCCCTCGTTGCAGGAACCAAATATCGTGGAGAGTTTGAGGATCGCATGAAGGCGGTGTTGAAGGAAATTGAAGATTCGAAGCAGATGATTGTACTCTTTATAGATGAGATCCATCTACTAATGGGGGCCGGAAGTTCTGGGGAAGGAGGAATGGCGAGTTACTATCATTTGATACGTAGGTCGCACATAAGCTAACTTCCTCTATAGGATGCAGCAAATCTCCTCAAGCCTGCGCTCGCTAGAGGTCAACTCCATTGTATCGGCGCCACAACTTTAGCAGAATACAGAAAATACATCGAAAAGGATGCCGCTTTTGAACGCAGATTCCAGCAGGTTTTGTGCCCGGAGCCGAGTGTTCCCGAAACTATTTCGATTCTTCGAGGCCTCAAGGAGCGTTATGAGGTGCATCACGGTGTGACGATTAGCGACGGAGCTATTGTTGCTGCTGCCACTCTTGCATCTCGGTACCTCACCGCACGTCGTCTTCCTGATTCCGCTATTGACTTGATCGACGAGGCTGCATCTGCAGTCCGTGTCACCCGGGAATCTGCTCCCGAAATTGTCGACACTCTCGAACGCCGCCATAGACAACTTTTGATTGAAATTCATGCTCTTGAACGTGAAAAAGATGAGGCTTCTAGGGCAAGGCTTAACGATGCAAAGAGAGAGGCAGCGAATGTCCAGGAGGAGCTCAAGCCTCTGCGTGAAAAGTATGAGTCCGAGAAGCGTCGGTCGACAGACCTTCAGGAAGCGAAGAAGAAGCTTGACGTTCTCACTGCGAAGTTCGAACAGGCTGAGCGTGGTGGAAACATCGATGTAGCCTCTGATTTGAAGTATTACGCAATACCCGAACTCAAGAAATATATTGCGAAGCTTGAGGCCGAGAAGCTGGAAGCCGAGCAAGACGCCGCCATTTCATTAGCAAACGGCACCGGCGAGAACAACCCTATGTTAACCGACCTGGTTGGCCCTGAGCAAATTAACGAGATTGTGGCCAAATGGACTGGTATCCCGGTGACAAGACTGAAGACCACCGAAAAGGAGAAGTTGCTGAACATGGAGAAGTACCTGTCGAAGCAAGTCATTGGGCAACGTGAGGCTGTTAAAGCAGTAGCCAATGCCATTCGGCTGAGCCGAAGCGGCCTCAGCAACCCCAATCAACCGATCGCCAGTTTTTTGTTCTGTGGACCGTCTGGAACTGGTAAAACCTTACTGACGAAAAGTTTGGCCGAGTTTTTGTTCGACGACCCTAAGAGTATGATCCGCTTTGATATGTCCGAGTACATGGAGAAGCATAGTGTATCCAGACTTATCGGCGCCCCCCCTGGGTACATTGGACACGATGCTGGTGGTCAACTCACCGAAGCTCTTCGCCGACGCCCATTCTCTATCCTCCTCTTTGACGAAATTGAGAAGGCAGCAAAGGAGGTCCTTACTGTACTTCTACAACTCCTAGATGATGGACGTATTACAGATTCCACTGGTAGAATTGTGGATGGCAAAAACACCGTAATCATCATGACGAGCAACCTCGGATCCCAATACATTACCTCTCGTTCCCATTCAGCAGACGGCAGGATCGACCCAACGACGAAGGAGCTCGTGAACGAAGCGATTAGACAACACTTTCTACCCGAGTTCATCAATCGTATCTCCAGCATTGTCATATTCAACCGTCTTGCAAAGAGGGAGATCCGTAGGATTGTCGACCTCAGGTTGATCGATATCCAGAAGCGTCTGCAAAGCAACAACCGCAATGTCATCATCCACGTTGACGAGAAGGCAAAGGACTATTTGGGCGAAGCCGGGTACTCTCCCAATTATGGCGCCCGCCCACTGAACAGGGTCATTGAGAAGGAAGTCCTCAACAAACTTGCTGTCTTGTTGCTTAGAGGTGCTATTAGAGACGGAGAGGTCGCACATATCACTATGGATGAGACTGGACATCGGATTATCGTTGTGCCGAATCACGATAGCGACATCGAAGACGACGAGGACATGGACTATATCGAGGAGGATGATGTCCTAGGCATAGATGGTGGGGATGATATGGATGTTGAGCCGCTGTATGAATAAACTCATACGAACTTTTTCCTTGTAAATTAGCTGGGTTTCTCATGCTATTTTTTCCTTTTAATAGTATCATACTTCTCTAACATTCCCGCTATGTCTAACTTTTCTCGTTTCGAGAAAAAAGATCATGTTTTCCAGCTTCTTTCTCACGCCTCTTCCCTCTTCACTTTATCTGCCTTCTTCCCCAGGGCGGTTCTCACAAGTATTCTTCACTTCATCCCGGAGCCTTTTTCTCCTTCTCCCTTTATAATATGGCATTTAATTTTCCCGTTGGTACCACCGGGGTTACGGGTGTGCCTGCATGCCCATGGCAGAAAAATGGAGTCTTGAAGGTTGTCATGTTGGATTCCTTGTAGTTAGTTACTGGTAGTTTTGCTAGTCCGGAGAATTCTACTCTATTCCACTCCAATTCAAAAAGTATCATTGCCGAACATTTCTCTCACCATCCGTAACCCTCACGCTCCATAGATGATTACCGGTACATTTGGCATTAGTACCGCCGGTAGTACAGCACGCATAGCCGCACTTGCAAGGCCCCCACATCCCTCCCAGCGCCCCAAGAACAACACCCATTAACAGCAGAACGGCAAGAGCCTTTCGGATAACTGCTTCCGGATATTCTTCTAGGGACATTGCAAATCCCCATAGCAACTTCTTACCGGATAGTGGACAGCTGGAAAGCTCTTTAGGGCTAGTAGTATTCCCGGAAGGGTGCGGGAACTTTGCGGACACAGCTATACTAGAGAGTGATAATATTATTATAGAACGCAGCATATCCCGAACCCCGAGGCTGCTCTCGAGAACCAACTACCCGATGGCACTACACAACAGCTACGCATATGATACAACTCGGTAATTCGCGAATTACCCAAGTATGCAAATGAGCTATATACCAAATACCACCGCCAGTAAAACGAACTTTCCAACCAAAGATATAATAATACCTTATTTCCTAACTATGATGCAAGTACCCTACCATAGCATAGCATAGTATAGTATAGTAAGTATAATACCAGCACAGTAAGCCAATATCCATGCCCGAACACTAGTACTTGAGCCCGAACTCCCCGGCTAAGCCAAGCAAGCCAAGCCAAGTTTTCATCCATCTAGTTCCACACCACCTTAAACCAGTATGCTGAGCAGGCAGAGAATAATGTAGGCAGCAAATGAAGGGCGCCACGGCACTAGTAGTTGCGGATATGGACTACAAGGTAGATTGGTGGATACGGAATAGTTTTAGGGGCTTCTGGCCTAACTAACTAGGCTATAATGAAGTATCGGGAAGGAGGCCGAGGCCGAGGGGAGTTATAGGACCTCAAATAGCGGAAGGGTAGTAGTCTAAGAACCCCAGGAGAGAGAGAGAGAAGGAGGGAGGAATAGAGATGTATGTATATAAAATAAAATAATATCCAGACAGTCTTTTCAGCTCTGGTAAACACAGTGCCTGATGTACTCCCGGGAGGTCCAAAAGATCTATTCAGAACTGCTGAATTCCTTTCTTTCCTGCTTCTATCCACCATATCCCATCATATTCCCTCCCCACAGCCAACGACGAAGCAAACCTGAAATGCCGGGGGAGGGGGACTCCGGATATCGCTTGCTTCCTTGTTCCGAGTGATATACTATGATTCGGCCAACCCGTTGGGGAGGGTTTCAAGGCGCGCGTACAGTAACACACCGGCCCTCATTGAAAGAAGCACTAGCACACGCGCCGACAGCCCCTGAACCTACATAACGGCACTAACATGATATTATGCTCTCTGTACTGCTATCGCTTACAACCGTTGGGAGGGGAGGGGGAGGAGCTAAAAGAACCCCCCGGATGCGGAAGATGTATCTTCGGATATCACACCCTGTCGCCAAAAGGGTTTGCGGGTGTGGGGAGATATATCTTGAGCATTTGAAGATATTCGCGGGAACCTGAAGGTAGCTACTGCTGATTGACAGTGTTTATTTATTTATCGGCCGCAATGTCATGGCATAGGCCGAAAGAAAGACTGGCTGGTCGTAGCAGCCAGGTATCCGTGGAGCCTGTAATCTCTGACTTTACGTGCAATAGAGTATCGTTGGTGCTGCTGTTGAAAGGTTAGTGGGTTTAATTTGGGTTTGATCTTCACTTTTTCTATTTAGAATGGGGAGAGGGTTATGTGCTACTATACTTGTACGGGGAGAGGAGGGAGGGGGGAGGTGATTCGGTAAGGTTATCCTATCCTTGTTACTTGTGCCTTGGGTACGGTAGCAGATAGTAGTATCGTATAGTACGTGAAGTTTATTTCTTAAATATGCTTAAAAACGAAACCCCCCATGCAGTGACGTCCCCTCGTGACCTTCGTGAACTATGTGTGCATGATACAATATAGACTACAATATATTACTATAACCCATCTTCACCCCCCACGCCCAGGCTAAACCCTACCCCCGTCTCATCTCCACTATTGATAAGTGTAACAGAGCACTCCGGTCCCCGCCTTACCCCCTTTAATATCCATAAGGTCCCGGATCGTAACGCCGGGTGCGAGAGGGCCCATGTCGATTGGGAATGACAGCGTAACGTTAGGTCCCGTGATCGGCCCCAACAACTCTACGGGGCCAGAAATATCAGAAAGGCGAGCGGGCAAGTTCATAGACTGCCATTGCCAGTAAACCCTATCAAGGTTTGCGTGGTGGAGGTAGAAGACCGGTTCACCCGGACTGGCGTATAAATCTCCCGCCTATCATAGAAGAAAAACAAAAAGTCCTCATATCAGCAAAACCTACTATAGGAAGAGGGGGGAAAAGAGGAGTTCACACCTCTCCACCAATAGAGTAATGACCCCCACCATGAATCCCCACGTTCACGAAGTTGGTCTCTCCTTCTACGACCTTATTAAACCAGCCAAAGTCCACCTGCGCAAGTGCGTTATTCACTCTCGCAGTGTTGGAAAAAGTCTGCGCGATCAAAGGACTAAAGCCCCTTCTCAGGCAACGACTCGTAGCATTCAGCGAAGCTCCAGGGCCGAGGTGGAGTCTCATGTCCACGAATGGGCCATTGGTGACACACCCGCCTCCGGTAGCGCCGGGGACAGCAAAAGGAGATGTGTCGGGGAGAATATAGGCCCCGTTTCCGCCGAAGCCCGTGACGGGGTCCCATAGTGGTGACGCTAGGAAGTTGTCTGCGTCGAGGGTCCAATCCCAGTATCTATTTTGTTCGATTTTTTTCGAGGTTAGCAAGCTATTTATCTAGCGTTGGGGAGGATATAGAAAAAAAAGGCAGAAGTTAAAGGCCTAGCCGTACGGTTGTGCTCCTTCATAACCGCACTCCTCGCGGAGGGCTTTCTCATAGGCTGCCACGAAGTATCTGTGCCAGGCTAGGAAGTGACCCTGGAATAGGAATGATGAAATTAGCCTATCAAGAACAAGACGCCAAAAATCCAGTCTACGGCAGAAAAAAAATCCAAAATCGGAAAACAGGGGCCAGAGACACGGACATCGATTAGCTCGAGCCATCAAGCGCTCCAATCAGAACTCCGAAACCCCGTGCCCCACTTCCCCATATTTTTTACCGGAGGTTGTAATAATGGTGGTAATAACCCAAAACACCAGCACCTTCCCAAAAAGACGTTCTTGGTGGGAAGTATACTTACAACAAAGTGAATCGAGAAGGTTTGCTGAATATGTACCCCCTGAAAGTCGTCGAACCGACTAACAGAATTCGGGATCGTGGTTTTGCATCTGGCGGGCTTAGCCTGAAGGCATTTTACCGCCTTAAGGTAGTTTTTCTTTTCATCCTTGGACAATGTCCTCCTGTTCCACCCATTGCACGTCGTTAGTATGCAAAATAAATTGGGAGATGAGTGAAGCAAACCATTCCTTTCTCTTGATCACAGTCTTACAAGAACCCCAGCGAGCAGCCACATCCTCTGGCAGTGGCCCTGCAGCAACGTTTCCAAGTAAGGAAGCAAGATAAAGACAAGACACGAGCCATGCCCCGATAGACGGCATCTTGATAGTCCTTCGTTTTGTTGTTGACAAAAAAAAGAGCTGCAATACTCGTAGGTGCATATAGGCCACAGGCACTGGACAAGCAATCGAGTCCACGTAATTGTCGGATGGGCAATGGGAGTGGGGGTAGGGAGGGAAAGGGTAGAAGCCAAAGCCGGGGGGATAAATCCTTATATACCTCACGAATCTGTATACAATCTGTGCGGTACCTTGGCCCCCCACCCACCATCTTTCCAGATCTTCAATTCCCGGCAGACCTTGCCGGGTGCCCTAAGTCTAACTTACAAGTGTGGAGCACCACTTATATTATACGCACGAGCCGCGCAGCTAAGCCAATGTACGCAAAGCACCACAAAATATGTGAGTTCGTCAATGCTGTATGGTCTGGTCCACCGTACTGGTACATAGCAAGCGTCTCAGGCGATTGACGCTGCGGTTACTGCCAGTGTGCAAAAACCTTTCTGCAGTAATCGGGAATGCCACCACGACGTCCAGAACTTCCCCTTTAGATTAAGGGGAGAAAACACAGCGAACTGATTCCCTTTCGGCCCTCAGATGAGGCAAACAAAAAGAAAAATTCACCAGAGCTTATCATGAGAGGCCACTCCAAAGCCCCAGCCAAATCCTCAAATATTCCAATTTTTACGGCAGCTTAATGGGGGTAGTGGGGGAGTGGCATCAGCAATTACAAATCCGTCCTCCCCTCCAGGGGCCCACAACTGAGATGAGAAGGTGTCATAGCACTTGACTGGACGGCTGAGTGGGGTTCGTTGTTCCAGAGAACAAATTTTTATTACCGGTATACTGTGCCTTTTTTGTATAATGTGCTCAAAAAAACCCCCCGTAGGGATTTCATAGAGTGCATATACAGTATCGTGCTTGGATGAACTATACAGATAGATTTCAAAAAAGTCAATAGAACGAAAGGATACTAGAAACAAAACAAAACAAAAAGGAATACCGCCCTTCCATCTTCCCTGCACTCGCGGCTGCACACAAGCACAGCACTCGAGTATCCGAGTGCCGTGCAACGTGCCTCCCCCATGAAACGCCAAAGTGGTGGTGAGCAGTTCCCTGGAAACTAATCCACCCTCGAAGCTTGACACTACACACATCCCTGGCAAAGTGGAGTGCAACGCTAGGTCAATTTTGCCAGTATTCCACATGGCCAACACCCGAGCACCCATTCCACTCTCACCAAAATTTCGCACTTTGCAGGGCCAATTTCTCCAGCTGGATATAGCTGATCAAAACCCAAGAAAATCGCTTATCTTCTTTTAAGAAAGGGCCACATCTTATAGGTTTTATCCCCCCGGAGTTCGTTGTTGTGATTCTTTAGCCGGGTATCTGGGTTTCTGAGTCCTAGCTTGATGCCCTTTGCGCTGCATAGTAACGCAAGAGTTTTGTTTTGGTGTTGCTCTATCCAGTATCTGTGCTCATCTGAGGGCTAATACTAAATCCGGACTCAAACATTCCGGCACTAGTACCGGCATCGGCACGGTATAGTACCGGCCCTCCACATCGGACGCTTTATATCTCGCAGAACGATACCGGCATGCGGCCTCATTCACCCACCCACTTACCCCCTACCTGTAACTCAATTTAGCGACGCATAGGAAAACAGCGAAAGGGAAAGAAGAAGAAAAAGGCTTCTCTTTGTTGCACGAACAACTCGCCCGCCCGGCAAAACTATTAAAAGTTACTCCCTACAGTCTTCACCGTAGCCGCGACGAAACTGGGGCGGTCACGAACAGGGATCAATGGCAAGTGATTTTTTGTAGCTACCATAGATTCAGTGGCGCTATCGCCCCGTTCTGGAAAAAATCTTCTACCAAGATATCGCGCAGCCAAGGGAAAAAAAAAAGTGGAGCTCGGAAACAAAGAAGAGTGAGGCAAGTGCAAGTCTTTCTCTTCTTCTTTTGCTCTGCGCACTGTCTTCGACAGAAAAGAAAATAATAATATTTCACGCAGCCCAATCCTGGTATCCAATTTTGGCAAAATAAAAAAACGGAAATATTGAACCTCTTGCTGAGAGAGAGGGAGGTGGCGGAAGAGAGCTGGAAAATCGTCCCTCATCCACCGAGTGATCCATCCCAAGGCACTAGTACCGTGTCGCAGGCATTCCTTGAGCCCCCCCCATACTTATGTATGTATGCGTGAGAGTCTGTGGGTACTGTACCGAAGAGTACGGCTAAGGTGGATGGTTAGATGGACAGAGAAGGGAAGGTACTCGTACATATTTGGATCGTTCCCGGAAAAGACGGATGGGAGGGCTTTACGCGTTGACCGGGAGATATAATGTACTCGAGTACAGGCGCAAGTACTGAGTGCTGAATCTTAGGTTTGGTTAGTAGAGAAGGTTAGTCTATAAGTCAATGTCATAGTCAGCACTTGCGAGCTAATCTAAGGGAATCGTGTCCCAGGAACACAAGTATGGTACCACAGCGGTGTCGATGAGGCACCGTGCTTGTTCCTGTTTCTGCTCTCCATCACTAAAGTACCGGTATCCGCACAATCAATACCTAGATCCTACACGTGCACAAACGACGAGACAGATCTAACACCATGATGGCCCGCCGGGCACGCTTCTGGGAGCTACCCCAGCGAGCGAGATGTGCCATCTCCGACATTTGTTTTTTGGTTCGGCGCTCCTGGATTTTGGCCACTTTTTGAGAGCTACTGGGGAAGTGCCAAGGGCAGAATTGATTGCTGGATAGGATGGTATGATAGGAGATTTGAATACAGTATGTCGGCCTAGCGTGCTAGAACATCAGTGAAGTGGTCTTAGTTTGTCGTTGGGTGGTAGATTTGGTAGAGTTCTTGAGGGTGTTTAAGCAGTCGCTGAGCAAGGGAAGGAAGTAAGTACCGTACAGGCAAGTGGTGGCTTAAGTTGGTTCTCGGTATGGTTGAGGTAACTTGGAGCAAAGCGAGGCTACAGTATAAAAGGGGTTCTCACACCCGCAGCGATTCTGCTCTATGGGAAGAAAAAAAAGTTCGTGGAGGCTTGAAAGTTGGATGGAGCAGCGGAGGATTTTGGTATACTATACAGGTACTGCAGCTCTAGATATAAATTATTTGGAGCTTTGAGCTTGGAAAATTCCCATGAGCCTAGAAGTAAACCATTGTGACAGTCATCCTGTCTAAAGCCCTACGAGTACAGTACTTTCCCATTGATTTAGAATACCTGTATGATGCTATACTGCGCAGCACTCTACTCAACTCCTAAGGGGCAGGAGAAGAAGAAATAAGCTATATTGATACTCAGGCAACCTTAGGAAACTCACTACCGCGCTACTCGGCATCGGCACACCAATACGGTAACCCCAAGCCTAGCGTTGTTGGCACTACGTTACGAGAGTTTGTGCCATGGCACAACCCTCCAGATCGATGTGCCCGGCACGGCACTATGTAGTGCCCAGGCAATACAGGTACGAATAAAATGACATTGTAAGAAGAAAAAAAGGAGAAACTATCTGCAAGCCCAATTAAGATTGAATATTCCCCATTTCCCATCTTCATAAGTTCTCACTGTGTTGAAGAACCCTAATATTTGCTTCCTCAATAACTTAAACCAGTCCATGACAATTTTACGAATCCCAGCCTCGGCGCCGGACTGTAACAGGGGACAACATCTCAGAGCGTCTCTCATTATCGTATTGTATGTTCGTACCTAATAACCCTCATGACTATAATGTCTGGTATCATCGTGCATGGTAGGACCCTCATACCTTGTAGATAATAGAATGTATTTCAACTACATTAGCAAAAAATTAGGTTGTGTCTGGTGCGTCAGCCATGCATCCAGACACAAGTGACAGAAGATTTGTGTCCTGAGCATCTGGAGCATCTAGACATGGGTTGCCATACTAAAGTGCTTCCAGAAGTAAGTTGCTGTTATGGGGTAGCTAACTCAGAGAAGTAGAGAAAACGAGGTCTTGAGTATTCGAGATAACCAAGAGATAGTCAGGAAGGCTCAGGAAAGATAGTGTTAAAAACACTCCCTACTTATATCATGCAACAGGTAGCAACTACTATTTTATCTTTATCTGATAGATAGGTCGTGATTCTTGGGCACTATTGTGAACTAATAGCACCTGTGTTACAAACCTGGTAAGGTATGTAGGTTTTCACAAGATTTGCGCTTACGAATCTTAGGTTTTGGGTATTTCACACCATGACTATATTTCAGTCATGAGATTTTATATATAAGTCAAGTTCAACTCATATCTTGTTTAAATTTGTTTATTTGATAATGACTTGATAAAGTCATATGATGTTAAGATTTCACATGAGTCACAATAGGAACTCATAAGTATTATTTTGGATGACTAAGCAGTTGCGGAAAGAACTATATAAGGAGTGCAGAACAGGAGTATAGTTCAAGTTAGTTCTTTACGCAACCATTCACTGTTTTTTTCTACTTTATTTTATGCAATAAAATTACTTCAGGCTCTTTAAAGATTGTTACTGGAAGACCTGTGTATACCTCAACCTCTTATCTGACTAGTGGATAAGAAGTATGAGAGGTATCGAAAGAGAGACAACTACCCCTAATCTCTGACGGAGAATATTCGTGAGAAGAATTATTAAGCTTATAATAATACGACGATATATATGTTTTTCTTATCAGATAAAGATAAGACAAGAGTCGTTACTTGTTACGCAATATAAGTAAAGAGCGTTTCTAATAACCTGTCCTGAGGACTGACTTATATCACAAACCTGACTAAGCAATGATCTGGTTTCACATGACTCATGGCTATGAGTCATATGTTGGTAATCTGTTTTCACATGACTCACACTTGCAATGTCATCATTCTAATATTATTGGATAATTGTTTTACATGACTCACAATTGTGATCATTTGATGTTATAACTTTTATATATGACTCACATCATGAGTCATAAGTTTTATGTATGTGATGTGAGTAGCACAGATGATGTGTTGTTAAAATTGTGATTGGTTTAGATACGTTATGCAGTTGGCTCATTGGAGTCACCTGATGGATTTCACATGATAACTCACTATGAGTCGTGAGATCATGTGACTTAAGGATATAAGATACTAGGGTTAGGGTTGTGAGAGGAATGTCTATATAAGGGGACCATGAATAGACAAGTAGCTACACGAACGATCTCCTCTACACCTCCGGCGATTGAAATTTCAACACCATGGAATTTCATCGTCAACTCCACCCACTCCCTCTCCTCTCCTGTGATGGCTTCGTTGCCTAGGAGGGTGACGACACTACCTTCTTCCTCTTTTATTATGGCCTCGCCTTGAGAAAGCGTTGTCCTAGAAGTTGTTTGAAGGCTCTTCTCACCCACCTCCTCGTCCCACGGTCGCAAGCCTCGCTTAGCGGTCGCCCTGGTCGGCTTTACTCCTTTCTACGTTTACGGTCGGCGTTACAGTGTCCGGACCTTGGTGAAAGTATGCCCTTGGTTCTATGGCTTGTCCCTCACTGGGGAAAGCTTCGGTCAGTAACTTCGCGGTACTCGCTATTGTCCTCTCGGTCCGAAATCTCTCGAGCATGGCCTGTTTGTCGGTTGTTTCTAGCGAGTTGTTTTGCCTTCCGCCCCCTCCCCTCGTCCCTTCGTTTCGTCCTGCGGCTCGGTTACAGCCACCCCCTTGTTCACCCCTCGCCCTCGCGTACACGGTCGGCTTGGAACATTCTTTTTTGGCTTGCATCCTTTCTCCCTGGTGGCTCCACTCGCCCCCACGACTGCCCACGGTCGCATTCCTCAGTTACGACTGTTCATGGTATTGCACTGCCTCCTTGGACGACATTAGCCTTGGTACGATGTAATTTTGCTGGCTTCTTTTGTGTTATGATTGCCCCTCGTTTACGACTCAAGGGTGACGGCCGGCCCCTTTCGGGATCTTTAGTGTAGTGTTTACTCTATGTCTCGTTGGGTTTTCTTTCTCATGGGTTGTTCTTGTTTGTCTTTCCATTCGCTTGTATTGGTTAGGCGTTCCACTCCTTGTTTCGCTGCGCAGGCAGTGTTCTTTTTGTCAGGGGGTAGGAGTTTATGGCAAGTGGTATTCCTGTTGTTTCCTGCTTGTAGGGTTTTGGGGATTTACTTTGTCGTCCGCTTCGGCCAGCCAATTTTGTTTTTCTCTCTTGTCTGCGGGATCGTGCGGTTGGGCCCATACCAGAGGGTCTTGGGATGATGGCTTTTTCCACTGGCGCCAGGTTGGATCGTGGGGCTTTTTTCTGCCATATCTGATGATGCATGTAGTTTTTGTGCCCCGGTAGTGGTAAAACAAATATACTTGATATAAAAAAAAAAAAAAGAATAGACAAGTAGCTAGCCTACGAATAATCTCCTCTCCATCTCTAGCGATTGAATTCTGAACACTATGAGAAATCATCGTCAACTCCATCTATTAATAGCCTGCTCTGTCTTTAGCTCTGGCCTAGGGCGGCTCCCCATCCACCCCTTAGGCTCTTATTATGATCTCGCTATGAGAGAGCCTGTTTCTAGGAGCTCTCGTGTGATTCTCTCCTATCTTCAAACTCTTCCCGTCGTCGCTTAGCAATACACACACAGTCGGCAACCCTTCTTTCTACATTTACGGTCAGCGTTATAGTGTCTGAACTCTGGCAAGAGTACCTTTTCGTCTCGAGAGCTCAACCCTTGATGGGGAAAGCTTCGGTCAGTAACACTTGGGTTACAGTCTTTTGTGTCGTCTTCGAAAAGCTTTCGGCCATGGCCTGTTTGTTGACTATTTCTAGCGAGTTGGCTACCCTCCATCCACCCTCCTTCGATCTTCATCCAGTGGCTCTGTTACAGCCATCTTTCCTCCCTACAGTTGGCTCTTCGGCAAGTCGACTGTCAATTCTCAACCCGCCCTTTGCAGCTTACAGTGGTACTCCTTGGTTTCCGTCAATTGTTGTATTGCACTACCTCAGTTATCGGTCTTACTCCTTAGATTGAGAAGTAATATTCTGCTTGGTTGGACATCTCTGGCCACAGCGGGCCTCCAGGGCTATCAAAGCTCTTGGTATTCTCTACGTTCGCTACTGGGATATAAATGATTTCTTTTATTTATTGTTTTTGATTTTTACAGTTGAGGTCGTGCAGGTTGCAGGTTTTCCTGTTGTTTCCTGCTTCTCTTTGAGGAGTATTTTGTATTTCTTAAGTGTGAGATCGTGCGGTTGGTCCTGAACTATAGGAACTTGGGGCTATGGCTTTTTTCAGTATTCTTAGCAGAGTTTGGGGCTTTTCTTTACCATAGCTAGCGCAGAACGTAGTCTTTAAGCCTTAGTAGTTGAAATCAAAGCACATGATAAAAAAAATAAAAATAAAAAAACGTCAGATAGTTAGTTCCTCATGCAACCATCTAAGTACTTTCTTATACTATTAATTCAATCATCTTTATCATTATACCTGGTAAGTAAGAGAAGTGTCTCTTAGTGCGTTCTCGACTACACAATAAGAGCAAGAGTGTTCTGCTATCAGAAGTAGTGAACAAGGACAAGGAAGTTGTTACCTGCTGCAAGTATCACCTAGGAGAAAGAATTGTTAAACTAGCAGGCAAGTAGATCCAACAAGTATATGATACACAATAGATACCAGGAATAAAATAGAGAAAATAAAGACAATTTACTTCTATTAACTTAGGATAATTTTATATCTAATATTAAAACAGTTGACACAAAGGGAAAAGCTGAAACCAGGGTCCAAATAGCTATAAATAGTCTGTAGCTTCCGTATACCTTTTTCCTTTATTCCCCACAAGGTTAATCGATACTCGGTGCAACTCACTCTGGAACATTGGTCCCTGATATTGGCAAATACATGGTCTTCCTTGAGACAAGGTTCAGGGGAGAAAGTAGAAAGGTGGCAGAGCAATAAATAAGAATTAATAACTGTGGTATTCAAAAGCCAATACAAAATAGAGGGCCAGTTCCGAAGACATTTTAGCTGAGTGAAATAGTAGCTGTGATATTGGTCAGCGAGATCCACTCCAACTTTAAACTAATTGTAGTCATTAGTGACAGCGGGAATTGGAATATTGACTTGTTTATAACAATCAAATATTCAGCGAATAGCAGAACCATTGCTACTAGTCTGACGTGGTTTCTTGCACTTAGATATTACCCTAGCCTCTAGGATATGAATAGTAGGCAAGAAGTGAACTAAGCTATTATCCTGCCACTGTAAAGCTAGTATCCATCAGCAAAAAACACCAGTTTACATTTTGCTCTTCCTGAGTATCCTAGCGCATCCTGAAAACCAGTTTGCATCCTGAGAAAAATGAAATTGTTCTGAGAGCAAAATGCGTTAGCTTATCTGATAAATAGTAGTTTATTCTAGCTACATGCAAAATTTAAGACTATCACTATATCAGATGACCGACCAATCGATAATTCAAAGTTTTGATGGCAAAATTTGACTCCTTCACTTTGAACCCCTGCATGTACCCAAAATAGTAGACTCTAGGAAGTACCACTAAGTGCAAATAAGTTGAAATCAACCACTAGTGAACTGGTCAAATGTTAGTTTCCGGAATGCACAGAAAAATAATTTGTATATATTCAGAATGCAAACAGGGATCTCAGAATGCACAAGATGCAGCAAAGAGTCTACTTATTTTTTTACTAATGTCTTTCATGTAGAATCAGCACTCCCACCAGAGACTTCATTCTATGGAATGCTCTTTCATTTATCATGAAGCTCTGGTGGAAAGACTAATTTGGAAGCTCTTGCTGTACCACAAGCACTGATTCCAAGATCTCTAAGCCTTGCCAATAGCTGCTGTGAAGTAAAGTGGTTGTTCATATATATATTAAAGTATCCAGGGGTATAAAGTAGTAAGCTTTGGGCAAGTTGGTGATGGAAGGGTGCTCTGATGGTGATGTGAATACAATTCTCGTGTAGTAGAGATAGATAGTTGAAGTTGTTCATAGTAGAACTCTATTCATGGTTGCTAGCTAATTACTATCCAACTGGTGAAAACTCTGCACAAAACCCTATATACACGTCCATGCCCTCATATTCTCCACACACTTCCACAGTTCCCCACTCAACAATATCAGCACTCGCCATTGCCAATGCCTCTCCATCATGCTACCACAATATCCCTATCGCGAGATTATCATATCATCAGTTGAAACACAGTGGACCTAGAAGGGGTGTAATCGTTCTGCAATTCAAAGCCAAAAAATAAGTCTGATCAAGAAGCAAAAATTCAATTAAATGTATAGCTAATATCATATAAAGCAAACACTTTATAGCCCTCAGTGATAGGCTTGCTTGGCATATGCCAGTGGTTGGTGTGGTGGCTCCAGCCTCCAAATTGTATCACCATCTTATCAACAGTAGCATTAGAGGCAGGAATATAGAACTCTTGACTGCAGAACTGAATCATCACACTCAGACACTCTTGCGTCCTAAACTATTTGAAGCGTAATAACTGTAACTTCAGGTCAGATATATGTAGGAATTGTTTCATTTGACTAAATCGTTCCCAGCTTATTGCACAGAACAGACTACATTCCCCTCTCCTTCTTCACAACCCACTACCCTCACACTCTCTTCTGATCTCATATAGATCAAATGAGCTACAAACACCCAAATTTCTGCTTTGGCAACCTTCTATGGATGACACTGGCGAGAGTGAAATCCGGCTCTTGTTTGCCCTGACCAGACATTACTTGTAACCCTTCTCTCCTTATAGCCACCTCCAGCCTTAGCACTCTTCTCTTCCACATACATATTTGTGCCCTCTACTAGTACATTTACCACTTTGGAGTCCCAAAAAAGCTTGAACAAGCGGAGCTCTATAGCTTTAGAAGTTTTCCATAAGAGTATAGGCCTAGCAATATGGTCAATACAAGGATCAAGTAGTTGATATCTGTGATGGATAACTTGCCTATTTTGTTTATTAAGAGAGAGAGAAGACAGAGGCTTTTGTTATTTATTTGACATTAGAGTGGCTTCAAGTATTATGAGGTTCTATTCTTTCCAACATAACTGACGATGCCTGACGTTGTCATCAACCATCTTGACTATTCAGTTTCTGGTATAGTGTGATCCGTACTTGATATAGTGCAGGTGTAGTCCGAATTTTACTGTTTCACACAGTCCAAAGGATAAATACAACTTGCAAGGGTGAGTTATTTGAGAATATCACAAACCTATAACTCATGACTATGGGTTATGTGAAACGATATCCTTGTTTTGTCAAGTTTGTAACATCCGCTGAAGTTAAAGACTTGAAGCCATCGCGAGATTGGCTTCAAGGTTTCCCATTGGATAAAACACTGAATATGACAGGTCACTTGATGTAGCGAAAAGTATGTTCGTAGTGCCGTGCTGGGGACATTGGCATCGCACAAGGCACTTGAAGTGCCAACATCGCTACCCAAGCCTTCAAGCACCCCAAGAGAAGATAGACATGTTCCAGTTGGACATTGGAATTCCCCTTAGCTACACAACAGGAACGGTGCACTGGAAAATTTAGCCCTCCGTTGGGACAAAATAAAAGGAATATGTGTAGGGGTGGTAATGACAACGCCCTCGTCAATTTACCTGTGTCTCCCATTCCACAAACACTGGCCTTCAAGCGACCCGTGCTACTGGTACGGTGACACAGCCAACCTCCCTCCTTCCCCAACAGTAACCTACGGCGAAGCGAGTCCACGATGAGACGAGAACGCCTATCTCCTGGACTGCTGAAACCGTGGAAAATGTTGTGCCGCCCCTGTCAGTTTCTAAGACATTGATGACTGAGGCGCCATCACAGTATTCTTCAGTGATGGTGTGAGTAGATATGATCATATAGCTAAATTTGGTTATGGTCTGAGGTTTGCATGTCTGCGAATTCATAGTAACTCGCACCATCACTGAGGAATGCTGTGATGGTATCTTAGTCATCAATGTCTTAGAACACTGACAGGGGCGGCACAACATTTTCCACAGTTTCAGCAGTCCAGGAGATAGAACATAGGACCGGGATTAGTTCTATGCCGTGGACTCGCCATGCTATGGAATAACTGTAATCAAATTCCAAGCACAAGTATACTCGGGTCAAGGGTAAATGATGAGACGGACAGGGGTTTTTGAGTCCGGGCGCTCGATACCTTAGGGTTAAAAAATGATTTAATTTGGTAGGAATAATGCCAGGAGGGGTAAGAAGCTTTGACATCTTGACCCCCTGTCCGTCTCATCACTTACTTCCATGCCCGAGTAAATCCAACTCAGCTCAACCAAACCAACCCACGGAATAGAAAAAGAAAAACAGCAGGCCAACCCAGGATTCCAATTTTCACTTACCGTACTAGCCGACGCCACAATTTACTGGTTCGGTACTGAACTTGGATACGAGGCCTCGTATCCACTGCCCTGTTCCCAACCACACGGCATCCCGCCAGCCGCCCGCCCATCGCACAAAGCCGCACGAACCACCAGTCTCAACGCAACTCCCATGGGGTCTTGGACTGTGCCATACGATACGAGGCAAGGCGAGGTGATAGCACGGCCCTACTATGAATAAAGCCCGGCGGTGAAGGAACTATTAGAGGTATTAGGCCGTACTGGGGGTAGGCGTGAAGTATTAGGACAAGCAGGGTTAGCAGAGGCCTATAATACAAAAAGAACCCCTTTTTCATATTGACCAAACCGCAGTTAAGACCACCTTGTACGAGTACCTGAAGTCTTCAGATCTTTGTGTTCTGAAGGTGTACCAGTAGGGTTGGTAATAGAATGAAAGGAATTTGAATAGAATACTAGATCACACGGTAGCCTAAACGGGTACTGGTTTTTGTTTCTTCGCAAGGACATCCAACGCCCCTGGCTGTCCCAATACTTCTCCCTTATCCCGAGTGCTTGTCCCAGACAATACGGTAGGTACTGGTACCGGTACCCGAGGACAAGGGTTGTAAATTTGTATGGCCCCTGTTTCCGGCACTAGCTGCCCGGGGCGAGTTGCTGTCTGCGCTCCTGGGGTGCTGTGATGTCTCATGCACCACATGTCCTTCCATCGTAGGAAGCTCAGCTTACTGCGTTTGAGAGCGGTACTTTCACCGAGGATCCAAGATGAGACCTCCTAATAGTACCGTAAAAACTCAAATAATCGGTCGGTGTGCTATGTAGTCGAGAATTACCCGCTTTAGAAAAGGAGAGAAGAACACAGCAAAAACCGAGCCGCTCAGCCCCCTTGAGAGACGTAAAAAAAACAAAAAAAACACCATACCTTACCAGAGGAGGCAACTCCAACGACATAGCACACCGACCGATTATTTGAGTTTTTACCGTATGTGTAATTACAAGACCATACAGTATTAACTCGTCGAATTGAGTATCTCCCCGTAGGGTTTTGATCTCCGTTTTGAGACAAAGGCTCCCTAGGATGCCTACTCGAGTAGTACTCGCGAGGTGAAGCACTTGCGAGCTTGAGGTTGAAAATGTAATAGTTTTGGTACGTCTGGGGTTGGGTTGTGTTCTCCCTAGTCTAGAATACAATCTCTAGCTAATCGTGCGCTTTGTTCATATTTTAGCCCTTTTGCATGAGTGAGTGAGTGTGCTTGTAGTTGCCGTAGAGAAGGCACACCGGTGCCTAACCTCTATACTGACAAGAGGAGGGAACATTGCTAAGGTGCTAATAAACTTGATCAGCAGATACGGCATCATTGTGCTAATGAGTGTAAATGTTGGAGTGAACAAACTTAGCAACTTACTTGTCTTTACTCGTCCTAGGTAAGTAGTACCTGGGCATAGAATGGAGGTAGACGCCACATTGAGGAAGGGGAAATATCCATGAAAGATTATCCCCGAAATACCCCCCCTTTCCCCCTTTTAATATCTAGGTACTTCTTTTAACAAACTCTTCTCTATTTTTCATCTCTTGTCTCAGTATTAGAAGCTTAAGACCAGTTTCTGATATGAAATTCACCGCAAATTTTTCTAGGAGAGCACTTACCTGGGTAATAAGAATTTTGAATAGTATTAAATTAAGATTTGTATTAATGATAGCCTCTGCTACTAGTATGATACTCTTCTTTTAGCATTGGCACTCTTGCCAGAGTAGCTGGCCTTAGATGTGCCGTAGATACTTCTACTTCTATCCTCAGACTTTCCTTTTATATTAACCTTTTAAATTTTTGCCTTAGGTACCAATGGACTTGGAATTCTCACTATACCCCTTATTTATATGTTAAATGACACAGATTTCTCAGTTCTCATCTCTATTCTCCCTTACGTTATCTGATAGGGCATAGTGGGTGATGATGGCTGCACTTCGCCTTTGCTTACAAGAGCCATTATTTCCTTCTACACACGATTGTATATACTCATACACATGTACACATTTAGAACGAAAACACCTGGCCGTGAGTCTTAGATCCACCATGACGCTGCTGGCCATTCTGTTGCTGCTGAAGTAAGGGAAATGAAAGCCGAACCCAAAAGAAGGACCCAGAAAACCCACCTCCCGATAACGAAATTGTTTAGGGAGTACAATAGCTAAAGCTCGTCAAATGAAATTGTCTCCTCTTCCCTCTAGCTATATTCAAAAAAAACTCGTCTCCTGGACCCGGCCCAGAGAGTATTAGAGAAAGATGCAAGCCAATCAACGCTCATGGCCCAATTCCAAGTCCCTCAAGCTCTCCTCCGATCGCCCGTCTGGCACTGTCTCTATTCTCACATCCGTAGTCTTTATAATTCCACTCTTTGTGACAATGTTCTCCTCGCTCTCATTCAAGGCCCGTCCGCACGTAACATTTGCTGTTGCTCCTTCTTTCCGGCTCGTTCCCCCGAATGATTGCAAGGCGATGTGGCGTGATTGGTTCCCCGGGGACACGGGGTAAGAATAACCTTTAGACTTCCCGATTGTGCTACCGCCGGTGATAAAGTTTACCAGTGGAAGGATACCAGGTGCTGAGGCGGAGATGATGGCGATGTTGATTTCGACCTATAATTCCGGCCTGTCAGTATGGGGTTGACTTGAGGGTGCTTGGTTATATAGAGGGACTGACTTGTGACCAGAGAAGAATGAAGATTCCATCATCTGTGACGTTCATTAGAGGTTTGTCCCATAAAGTAACAATCTAGCTGAGCTCCGGGGGAGGCGGGGCTCACAAGGAATATCTTTCGAGTGTTGGAAAATGTACAGGGCGTTTATGCGTACTATCGATGCAATCACAGCAACACTACCAATACCAAAAACAACTATAAGGCCCACTGTTGGAGGTAAATCAGCATCCTGCCAGGTAAGGCGACAGCCAAGCACATCATCGCAGATACGATCTACATACTTCTTTTGCGATTGCTTACTTGAAGCCCTATCAATGAAGGAAGAGGTAGAACCAAAATGACGACGTCAGAGAAGATATTAAAGCCAGCCTGTGCATAGTAGATAGGAACAAGGTTATTGCAGCCCTTTGGGAATGTTGGCGCCCAAGCAAGAGTTGGATTCTTAGGGCATTCAAAAGCCTAGAAATGTCGGGTGCAGCCTTAGTTGATGTCCTCCAAGGTGACGCCGCGTGAGGATAGATTTTTTTGGCCCAGACTCCACTCACGTTTACCAAGACCATTGCTATCGTGTATATAGTCACAGCTGCCGCCACGACCTTGATCGCTGTTTGATACCCTCGCGCTGGCGAAAGCCTTCGATAAAACGCCAAGATGCTGATCTTGACAAAGAATAGAGCGATTAAGTACTCTAGCTGGTAGACGTACCATACCTTCAAGGTTTTGACGAAGAAATCTGGAGTAAATGGCTTTATAGAGGAATTAGCATTTGATATATCCTACTTTGTCGTTTGGGATATTAACCAGATCCATCATGTGTGTTCTATTTCATAGTTAGTCTTCATGGTCTCAAAGGCGGATTTTGCGTCATCACTCACCCTGAGCCATATTTCACTTGATAGACATTAATCACACCTGCAGAGGTTACCGGTAATCAGTGTTTGTTTGCGGATGGCTCGAATCAATTTCGAACAAACCTATCTGCCATACATTCACCTATTTCCTGTGTTAGCTTAAAGTCTCAGTTAGAGTAGGAATTTAAAGAACCCTACCAATGCTACTAACATAATCCAGTCATCCAATCCGACGCTTCGCACAATAAAGTGCCGGCAAAAGAATCTACAGTTAAGATAGAAACAATCAGCTTCCTTACAAGCTTCATCTGACAAGAGAGGAGAGCCCAATTCTCACCTCAAGCCCACAAAGAGCGTCGATAGCGCCAGCAGCGGGAACTCCACAGCGAAGAGCAAGGGGCCTCGTGTCATTGTAGAGCTTCAACTCAAGTCAGGTAAAGGATCAAACCGCCAAAGGGCAACATAGGACGGGCAAACAAACCTTTTATTTTATGTCACAGTACCAAATGCCCCCACTTTCACAAGGTTGCTGCAGGCAACCAAACTAAAGGAAGCACGAACCTCGTTGCCTTCGAAGTATGTCGCCGATTTGTGAAACCCAGCTCTCTGGTTCTTGGTCTTTTCTTGGAAGGGGATCGCCAGATCTCAAATCAAGGGGACGAAGGGGAAAGCACTGGGCAGGGAAGGGCGGGTCCCCTAATGCATATATCTACGAATCATTAGAGGGAAGCTCCCACCCGAAGTAAGATTTTTCCTCTGGGTTACGGCAGGCAAGTAGGCAAGGCAAGTAGGGCCTCTTGCTGATCTTAAGGAAAGCCTCCTATACGATACCAATCACTATAATTCCACACCCATTTTTGTAGGCAAGGAGAGGGCGGGGACGGGCTTGTCGTTTTTTTCTTCTTTTATTTGCCCCTCATCGGCCCCCTTGAGCCACCGACCAACCGCATTAGGCACAAAATCCTCTTTGTTAGAGATGTAGGAACTCCGGTAGTGGCAATGGGAGGGGGAGGGAGGTTTCTGGCAGCTGGTGTGTGTGGTGGAAATCGAAAGTTCTCCAGACTGACTTGCAGTAAAGTGGGTGTGTGCAAGCAGGAAATGGTGGGGGAGACGGGTTAAGAAAATCATCACCCCCATTACTTGTCCCAAGCGAGAAGTACAAGTACCCAGGGATGGAGGGGTATGCTTTTTATTGCCGCTCAGATGAACACAGATTTTTTTTGCCATATATTTCTTTAATCTCTGTTTTCGGGTGCTTCTGGCTTGGGACAAATAAAGAGGAATAAGGGACAAATCAGTTCCTCTTCATCTAAACGAGACCACTGGTAGACTACCGTATTCGTAGAAGCACTCTGCGTACCTCCTGAAAGGTCAGCTGTCGTAGCTCGGGTAGAGGAAAGATGTAAAAACAGGGATCCAAAGAGTTCAAAGTTATGTTGCCAACACTTGACTTCGTTACTTGCGTCCCAAATGTTCGGCTCAGAATGGTCTTGCTGGAGCTGGTATTTAGGCCCGGGATAGCTCTGTGATTGTTGGTACTCAGCTCCCGCGCTGCGACATTCGGTGTGATGTTCCCTCCACGAATAGGGAATCCGGGGAACTCTTTTTCTCTCCTTCGAGCGGCACTCCGACCTGGCCCCTAGTTTGGGCGATGGATTTCTGGGAGGGAAAAATAACCTACTTGTAAGAGCGCCCCCGGTCTTAGGTATGTAATCTTAAATTAAATTCTCCATAGCACTCGTCCATCTTGTCATTGGGATTGAGCACGAGTAGGAACGCCGGCATCGGTATGTGATCATTGATCGCTACTCGGGTCAGGGGGTAAATGATGAGACGGAC
>QOVD01001127.1:0-15688 GCA_003521225.1 Tuber microsphaerosporum
CACCACCACCACCACCACCACCCCAAGCCCAGCATCCCCAAGCAACAGCACTCTCACAACCCTGCCCTCCTAACAAAAACCTACCGCAAACCCTCTCAGCCCTCCAACAAACACACAACACCCTCCTGAAAACCAACAAATCACTGCAGGCAGCGCACACCCGCTCCCAAACCCGGGCTACAACTCTCGAGAAAAAACTCCTTGTGTGCACGGACGAGAATGAGAATTTGACGAACGAGCGTGAGCGACTACAGGGCGTAGTAGAAGGCCTTGAAGAGTCGCTTGCAGAAGTGCGTAAAGAGCGTGACGAGATTCGCCTAGAATTGAGAAAGTCGGGTGCGCAGTGGGGGAGGATATTAACGAATGCGGGGCGGTTGGCGGAGGGCGCTTCCAGGGTTGAGAGGGATTTGCGAGGGGAAGTGGGGAATTTGAGGGAGGAGGTGGAGTTGTTGAGGGGTAGAAGTGGTGATGGGGATTCGTTAATGAGTGGGATGGAAAGTGGGAGATTTGTCGGTGGAAGTGGGGGGGGTGATAGGGAAGTAAGGGAATTAAAACTTAGGGTCAGAGAGCTAGAAAGGAATATCGAAGAAGCAAGACGAGATGGCAGAGGCGTAATCGAAATGGCGGAAAAGTTGGCAAAGCTAGGAAGGGGGATCATAGAGCGATGACATTCATCCATTTCTTGTTCTTCTCACATTTCCTTCTTTCCTCCCCTATACATTTTTCTTCCTTCTGCTCCTTTCTACATTCCCCTTCATCACATCCATGATTTCTCGTATACATAAGTTAGGGCTTGGTTCTGGCTTCGGGGGTTTTTCCTCCCTTCCCTTTTTCCTCCCTTCCCTTTTCTTTTATGCCTGGTCTATTTAATTCAGTACACTGGTAGAAGTATCATCGTTTACATTGGGAAGAAAAAGATATTGTCGGCTTGCTGGAGTATACTATGCTTGATGATCCCGTCCGCTCTAGGGCGCTTTATAGTGCGGTTGCTTTTTTTTCTTTCTATTAAACCCTTCAATTATTTCGAGGCACAGTACTGTACAATTCCCACAGACAACCACAAAGTTACGACACAAAAACCCAAATCACCCAATAAGCATGTAATAGTGAAAATCATACGCGGCCAATAGCGAGCGAGCAAAACAAATAACTTCTTCCAGCGCCCAGAACGGGGTAAAAAATTCCCTTAAAACTCTCTTTTGCAGTGCTATTAGTAGCGGGTATATACACACAAGTGTGCTATCGCAGGGTATCATATTCACGAGGCGGTGTCGAGTCATGTTAGCAGGGTGGATACATAACTGGCCATTCAAGACGAAGCGGTCACTAGCACTCACTCGCGCTATATAACCAGGATCAGGCGTTCTATTCGGAGAAACGCGAAGGGTATCCGCGGTGCTGACGGGCTGAACATATGTACTATGCGCCCCGGCGAAGAGTTAGTCCGTAACGCACCAGCTACTACCGGTAGACTGGGCGCATTCACTACATCCGATTTGAACAGCAGTGAGAGAAAGGAAAGGAAAGGCAAAATCCGCGGCTGGTAGGTAGGGCAAAGCTGGCCCGCTACATGTGAGTAACGATTGGAAGTATAACATTTGGTACGATACTCAGCAAAAAAAGCTAGGTCTGGTGATATTGTCCCCCCCGTTCTTGGCAGTATACATACCACTTGGTGTTTTTCGCGTTTTGATAGGGCAGGGTATCGCAGGTAAGCACCGCACCGCACCATGCACCGCACCAGCGGCATATAATAGTCGGGAGTTGAATATATGCATGTCAGAAATCGAGTGCTTTTCTGTGAGGATGATATGATGCTGTAGGTTTGTATTACCGGTATATGAGTGCTGAAAACAGAGCCTGCCTCGCCTAATTGAAATGGTGATCCCTGCATTGGGGGGGAGGTTTCTTGGTAACGGGTGTTTTGAGTATGTGGGATTAGCTTGTGGGTTGTGGATTACCTGGGGTTGGTGGGGTGGAGGGGATCTTCCCTGCTGCTTGCTATTGCAAGTTACAGGCATATAGAACCCGAACAATTGAGAATCCGAATTTGTATGAGCAGTCAGATACGCATAGGCAACTTTCCATACCAAATTTTTATCCCTGTGTTCGAGCTTCTATATGCCTGTATGTAACTTGTACAGCATCTGGAACGAAAACACGGGACGGCAAATTTTTACAACCCTTCTACTATTATACTTCCTCACTTCCCTCCCTCACTCTGTCCCTCTGCCCCATCCATCCATCCACGGCGCTATCCCCACCACCAAGCAAAACAAACCCCCAACCAGCCAGCCACCATAACAAGTAGACAATGAATTATGTACCTCCCAACCTACCACCTACCACAAACCCAACCCCGTCCTCCCACTCCACCTCACCTATTATAATACCAACCCCACACCCACAACATCACCCAACCCCCACCACAACTCCAATCCACCTCATCCATCAAGATCCGGCACAGCGACCGGGAATTAACAAGTCAGCTATCACCGAATGACGGCTCGTGACGGTATTTATCAACACTTTCTTTATGGTGAACCCTGCAGGATTTTGTTATTGGGGTTGGAACTTGATGAGGAATGTTATGATATAATATCATAACTGTTGTTATTACACTATGAAGACTTGAAAGGGGTTTTAGGGTGGTAAGTTTCCTTACTAGATAGATGGCAACTTACTTGTGTCTGCTAGAAGCAATGTTATCATCGAATGGTAGAGGTAAAGGGGGGGGGGAAGAATCTTCGAGGAGGTTTAGGATAAATGGATGATATGCAATATAATAGAACATATATTGATGGAAAAAAAAAAAAAGTGAATAGAATGAATAACTACAACATGCTGTATCTACTTTGTTTTTACCCCCACTCAGCCTTCTGCCTACTTGCCTGTCTGCCTACCTACCTACCTACTGGTATCCAAACGACGGTAAAGATGAAGGAGAAAATACTTACTGCCCCAACTACATATAAAATAAAAAAAATATCAAAAAAAAAAAAAACCACAAGAAATCCCTATAGGAGAAAAAGAGGAAAGAGAAAAGAAAAGGAGAAAAAAAGTGAAAGAAAAAAACAAGAAACGAACGATAATAACCCCGCCGAATGATAATGACAAAAAAAAAAAGGAAAAGGAAAAAAGGAAATACCAACTCAAAACAGAAAGAGTATACTGAAGAAAGAAAGAAAGAAAGAAGGGAAGAAATTGCTTATGATACATTCCCACCTTCAGGATCCGAAAGCTGGCTCATCCACTATTATCCGCTGCCCGAATTCCTCCCCCAGCCCCAACTCTTCCTCTTAGTCCCCGGCGAGCGTCCGCCCCCATCTCCTTCCACCTCGTATACTTCACCACCCTCCCCTTGCAACTCGCCCCACCTCTCCACGGGACTAGCTCCCAATTCGACCGGCATCTGGTCTGATGGGGGCACGGGCTGATATGCATGCCCCCCCCCTCCCGGTCTCGCCGCCCCAGGAAAACCGAATGTCTGATCACCGGGTGGCGGGGAGTGCTGCAGTGGCGGTGAATGCGATGGTGGAACGGCCGCCAATCCCTTTGCAGGATGGTGTGGATGGTACTCACTCATTTTGGGTCCCCCTGTAATCTTAGCTGGGATGGTGGTGGCAGCAGATGGATGTGAGCCCCTATATCGCGAAGAGTGACTCCCGTGCTGCCCAGATAGCGTCGCGGTAGGATCGAACACATTTGTTGTTGGCACTCCGCGGGAAGCATCGGTGTTGCTTCTCTTCTTGATGTGCCTCCTCGTAAATATCCAGGCAAATGCGAGCGCAATGATAGCCACCACCGCGCCGCCAACAATTCCCCCAATGGCGATTTTCGATAATGGTGCAGCGCCGCCCCCACTCCCCTGTCCCGTGGAGGTAGTCGATTGCGACGGAGCGGCTGCGGTAGCGGAGAGTTTGAGGTTATTGGCGTCGGTATCTGGGACTTTGGTTACGGCGGCCCCGCCGGCTGGAGTGCAGAATGAGAAACCGCATTCTTGGCCCACGGCGCAGCAGCCATAGTTCATCGATGAAGCACAGAGGGTCTGACTGGCAATTGCGCACGTTCGACTGGGTGCTGGGGTGGTTGTTCCCGCCGGGGGGATGCAGGCGGTTAGGGCGCATGTGTACCCGGTTTTGCAGCATCCGCCTGCGAAGAGGGGTTAGATATGGTAAATTAAGATGTGGAGAACGGCGCTTACCACCGAGTTCAGCTCCGCAGAGGGTATACCCTGCGTTACAGTATAGTGCACTTGAGGAGGTTGTTGGAGATGGAGTTGGAGATATGGATGATAATGATGTAGCTATATATGTCGCTCAGTACCACAGTTCAACACTTTTTTGGAGAGGGGTTTCTTACATGAAATAGATGAAGTCTTTGTAACAACTGCTTGCGACGTAGATATACGTGTTACAGTTACAGGTGCCTATACGGCGCCCATGATTAGAATGCTTTCTTTGGAGGATGGTGGCTTAAAGCCCCGGAGGTACCCACTTTCGTCGAACCAGGCGACACAAGTGTATCAACCAGTGTAACAACCTATAATCTCACAACCTTTAGTCCATCCGCACCCGAAAACATTGAATCCTCTGAGGTAGCAAATCGTACCTCCGTAAACGGATCTCCGGGGGTAGAGTCCTGCCGCCTCTCGAGAACCATCGCCCTTGCAGCGATCTGTCTCCCGTCTACCACAATGCACGTTGACCCGAGGATGGCGAACAAAAGGAATAGCCTTCTCTGCCGAAGATTCATCTTCAGTGTAAAAATGTGTGTATTTTTACCTTCCTCTTCCTCTTCCTTTTTCCGCTCTCTGCCGTATCGATTGATTGCTTGTCTGGAGGGTTTCTTGTTTCTGAAGGGTATCTCCGCCCCCCCCTTTGTGCGTTGTTATATTGGATGCTTTATTTCTTGCCTTCCGGGAAAGCAAATGGATGTAGCGGAGAATATGATCACAGATCTCGACTCAAACAGAAAAGTGCGTCTACGTGTTGATACGTGGGCGTCCGAGAACGATATGCTGTGCTGTGTGCTGCCTCTCTGCTGCTGCTGTCTATCGGGTCACTCTCTGGCGGAAAGAGAGGGGAAAGATAGGAACAGAATGTTAGATGGGCTCAGTGGCTCGATAAATGAATTCTATGAAAAAAGTTTTGACGGCATCCGTCTGTCGTGAGTGGTACGTACGATAGTAAGAGGTAAGGCCGAAGGCGGTGTTCTGTTTGAGGTTGTGGTTCTTGAAAGGGCCGGTCTGCAAGACCAGCGAACGGACAACAAACGTAGTGGTGGTTGGTGGTGATGGGTCTCTTACTCTTCTAAATCTTTACCTTTTCCGTTCTATGGATCATCACACTTTTGCAGGGCTGAAGCGGCAGACAGACAGCCCATATCGGATAAAAAAGACGAGAATCGATCTGGACAGGCTCTTTCTCCTTGAAGTCCCTTTACCTTTCCCAACCACACACCCTTCCCATTCCCCAAGGTCAAGGAAAAGGAAAGAAGAGCGCCATTCTCAGCCCCCACTGGCTCACAATGGATGACTGATTGGCCATCCGTTGCGCTGGACAGCCAACCCAACGCAACCAGCGACCCGACACCTAAAACCTGCCCAGTCAGGTGTGACTTTCCAAAGTGGAATGGCTGGGTGCTTCGTAGCACACTCTAGTTATTTCTGTGTTCTTGTGTGACCAAGCTTAGTCTACTTCACCAGTCTAACTTGATTCGAACAAGCACAGCCTGCTTCACCAAACCGTGCTCAAACAGAAACCAAACTTCTCCGAGCGCTTTCAATACCTAAGTTTGTATCATCGGCGCTTCAAAACTCGAGAGGAACTTCAAATCATGCACAAAAGCCATATCTGTAGCCAGTGATTGTCTGTGCTCGAGTAGCATTAACCAACCTGCCCATTGCTCTTTGGGGAAAGAAACAGGCATCCTTGCCGCTCACCGCTGAACTTCAATAAAAAAGGTTTATCGGGGTTTCCCGTTTTGTCTCATACCACCACCACCACCATCCCGAAACCCTTCGGGCCGGGCGTACGATTCCCCGCAACATCGCTATCAGCCGAATAACCGGGCTGTGTGAGCCCGGCCGGTAGGAATACCAGATCTTGGATGAAAATCATAGAAGCTGAAAAGAACGTCTGCTGATCTATATCTACCCGGCATCGGATTCTTCTTGAGTCGATTCGTAAACAATAATCTACCGGTACACATTCCAAAAGATTTTGTCGGTGGGGGGGGGGGGAAGCGACATAGACACATGCAAAGGTGCACTGCCCCATTGATATTAATACCAATATCATGTGTCGGGTATTTTGGGTTCGGCGACATTGGAAATATATACAAGTTTTGCACGCCGCACACGCGAGGGAGCCTGGGTTCGACCGACGTGAGGCGAGGGAGGAGTACGGTACGGTATTGTACGGTGAGTGCACTGAGCGTGAAATGGATACCGTAAATGAATGCCTACTGTACGTTGCAAGAGGGAATTACGAGAGAGGGAGAGAGAGCGTGATAACATCACCTTCGGGGGATTTCGACTTCAGTTGCGCTGCCGGGTTGGGTCCGTAAGCGGGGCGAATGATGGCTATGCGGTACTTCTGAATGTTGACTGCGTCCTTAGAGGTAGGTAAGCTAGGGTTTTCACCAAATGTATGCTCGGTGGGAATGATATCTTGATTTGGCACTATCGGTGAGCCTTCGATAGAGTCATTTTGGCATCAGGTAGAGGACGAGATTCATCGAGGGCCAGGAGCACTGCCAAAACCCGGGGGGTCACGGAGACAAAAAAAGTGAGGCTTCTCTGCAAAATGGTTGGTTGATCTTCGAACACTTTGTTGTGGAAGGGCCGCGTAATTTTGTCAAGCACTGGTCCACGGTTTGAGGGCATTTCCCGGTATTATCACAAATACAGCACCATGCCCACATGGAAATTAGAGCACCGAAGATTAAAGGCACTCTAAAGATCCGATGATTGACCTTAGAAGTATATATAGACTGCCAAAAAACCTTAGATGCTTAGGTTAGAGATCTAAAGTTTGGATTCAAGGTAGTATTCTCATTGAACGTCACCCATTTAAATACCAGTGATAACCTACGTTGCAGTATCATGCGAGGAAAGTGTCTTTTCGAGGGCACTTGCGGGTGATGGAAACTTAAGGGCTTAGAGCTGTCAAAATGTCTGCCTTTATAGCATCTCGATAACATGCTTCTCTATCGTGAATTCCCTTTTTAAGTTACTAATTTCACTCAAGGTAGACAACCCCGTTCGCCCTCGAATGCTCCTTTGCCCCCCGCTCGATCGGAGCAAGGCGGCCTTCAAAATCGCAGTGCTCAGGGAGGAGCCTGATCCATTGGGAGCCTAATACCCCGCCCAAAGTGAAAAAAGGAAATGAGCTCTGGTATCATAACTAAATAGCTGAGAACGACGCTAGGACGTCCAGAATTTCCCTGTTTGGATTGAGGGGAGGCAGATGGGTGAAAAAAATCCAACCGACCTTACCAGGAGAGGCAACTCCAACGCCCTGGCGAGATCCTCAATTATTCTAGTTCCCACGGTAACGTGCTTGTATTGCACTGTACCATAACCAACACAAACTCTACAAACCTTTCTCAACAAACATCCTAACCCTCTCCCTAACATTCCCAACTTCCATCCCCCTCTTGAGCACCTTCCTCTGATCACCCTCAACCCATATTACATCCCCACTAGCCCCCTCAATCTCCAGCCTAACACCATCCAAAAACATCATTCTCCATCCCTTCCCGTCCTCATCTCTGCGACACCACCCCACACCCTTAACAAAATCCGTTCTTTTATCGATGCGGAATTCGCCCATCTCTAACTTTTCGTCGTCGCTCTTCTCCCCACGACCAAAGTCGTCGGAATCTTGGAGGATCTTCTGACAAGCTTCGTACATCCTTACTACTCTTCTTGGTCCTTTGACCCTGCTACCCACCACCCCACCGGCGATTTTTCCCGCAGGGTCAATAACCTCAAATTTTCCGTCACCAAACATTCTCCCGGTCCAGACCCCTCCGCTGCGGACTTCGACCTTGGCGATTACCGTGCGTTTTCTCAGTGCGTCGACAAAACGTCTTGCATAGCGTACGGCATGAAGGTGCTTCAGCGGCAAGTCTTCAATCTCAAAAGTTTGCTGATTAGACGTCGTCGTGTTCCGGACTGTAATAGGTAGAGAGCTAGATGGTATTGTGTAAGAGTACTGCCCGCCACCACGAAGTTCTTGTAAATTGCGGAGCTGCAGGTAGATGTGCGTTGGTGGGTGAACGGAGATTATTGCAGACTTAGAATGGTGGGTTAATTGCGGAAGGTGGTGTAGCGTGAAGGTGTATTTCTGGGCGAATGCTGAAGAGGTGGGCTTTGATGCGCGGGTGTAAGTTGATGCACCACCTGGACGGGAGGCTTGCGTGGGAAGCGGGGCAAGAGGCGGGGGTGCAGGTCTTGTAGCTTCAAATTGTGCACGTAATAACCGCATTTGCTGTAGCGGTGACGGCCCGGATTCTGCCTTAAGTTTCGGCATCAGCGGCTCCGAGCCAACAGCTGGAGCAGGCGCACTCGTTTGCTGTTGCTGCCGTCGATTAAGCAGTGATAATGGCGGCGTGGGCAATGGTGTCATGTTCGGCTTCGGCCGTGAATGCGCCAGTAATAATTCGGAAACAGAAGGCTTTGAAGGGTTCCGATGAGGGACTGTACTTAAGTAATAAGCATTCCCGTCTTGAAAACCACTGCCGTTAGACATACCCGTCGTCGTTGTCTCTCCTCCCTCCTCCTCCTCTTTCAGCTCATCTTGAATCCCACCAGGGCCGACCTCGGCCCACTTCTCATTTTCAAGTCCGGCATGGAACCTAGCCAAACTCGTCGGCGATCCTCTCCCTCTGCCTTTATCTTGATCAACCTCAAAATCCGACTTCCTCTTTTCCCCTTTCTTCCCCTCCCCATCATTTTCAATCTCCGTTAAAATACCAAGCCTCCGTCGCGCAGGCCGCGGCTGGTCTATATTCATAATATGCTGCAAGCTCTGGCGTTTCCTCGGGGTGGTGCTCGGCGGATCGAGTGTTTTGGACGGTGAACTTGTGGTTGACATTTTGTTGATTCGCTCCTCGTTTGTTTACCTGGGCAGGAGATCCTGTTTGGCTGGTTGTCATGTGAGAACACGCGATTGACGCGGCTGGTTCGTGTTTGGCGTGACAGGATATTCGCGGGCGGATGGAGGGTTCGGTACTGTATCGGATTTTGCTTGTTTTGTCTGCCCTTTGGTACGGGGGGTTTGGTGTTTGTCTGCTTGCGGGTTTTATGGGCAAACCTTGAGTTGTCCCTTGACTTGGGTATACCGGTAGGGCCGGGGCAGAGTGAATTGTGTGGGGAAATGCATGGGTGATGATGCGTCGACGTGCGCTGACGATAAGAGAGGTACGAGTACAGTACTCGAGTATACGATAAGCCGTCAGTCGGTTCTCCGAACCTCAAGGATGAAATTTGTGTCAAGGTCCTTGCCCCCTGTAGGCTGTATGGATCTTGAGAATCATACGCTGGTAATCATTCGGTTCTGAGATTAGTCAAGTAGTGCACGGTATTTTATTAGGCACAGGGATTGACGGTGTACCGGTATTTCACAAACGAGCCATCTTACAGTTAATGGCCTTGGGACGAACCTCGGATATGACCAACCGTCCAGCAATCTCAAGCATGCATAGTATATCACTCGATAGAAAATAGGGCCGCTTTCCTATTTTTTTTACAACAAGAGGCCGAGAGGATGAATCGATTGACCTGGGACTCGACCGCAGGCAGTGTAACGACCCCATAGATAGACAAAGATGTTGAATTTGCCAGCTAATTGGAAGAAGGTAGTGAAGATTTAGTATGTGGAAGTTAGAATACTATTATGTAAAGCAGAGCACTGTGGGTTTGTTGTTAAGCATGAAATCATTGATTTTACAGGTTTATCACTGTGCAAGCTTTTCGTTGAGGTGGCGTCCGAGCATTCTTGGGCTGTGGCGCATTCATAACCTTGGCACGAGTCATGTGTGCGTGTAACATTGCTAAAACAGTCCCCTTCAGGCAGACAAAATGGGACAGCCCACGGCAGAGTGTGGTGAGATTAGCTGATGCCGCAACCTAGCACAATTCAATTGTCGTGGGCTGGTTTGTGTTATTGAGGAAGCATATATTACCGGTAGGCTTCTTCAGCACAGTGAGAACTTACAAGGATGGGGAATGGGAGATGTTTCTCTTTTTTTTCTTCTTACAAAGCCATTCTATTTGTCAGGATTGCCCGGGCACTGCACAGCGCCGTGCCGGGCACATCGACCCGGAGGGCTGTGCCCTGGCACAGGCTCTCGTAACCTAGTGCCAGCAACGCTCATCAGCGCGCACCACGTTCTCTATCCTCTCTAACTACCGGTATTCGTCCCTCCATCTCTCCACCCACCCACCTCCCATCTAGACACCCACCGCAAACAAACTACACAACGGAAAAATAAGCAACCATGTCCTTCCTCGACCTTCCCAACGAAACTATCCTCCAAATCGCCCGCGAGCAAGAGTTTGGCGACCTGAACGCTCTCTTGCGTACGAACCGACGCCTGGCGCGCCTCCTCAAGACCGCGCTAATCGACAACGTGTGCGCGCTCCGTGCGGGGCAGACATGCAGGCGTGCGCTCTACGCCGCCGCCAATCGTGGGGACAAGGACATCGTGCAGCGGTTGCTAGACCGTGGAGTCCTCGAGTTTGTGGGCGGAGGGGCGTTGTTGAACGATGCAGTTTTGTCGGTTGAAGAGCAAGGTCTGCGAGTATTGCTTGAGTGCGGCATTGATCCGGAGACGCGCGACGGAGAGCAGCAGACGCCGCTGTGTGTCGCGTCTAAGCATAATCGCCTTGAGGCTGTCAAGCTGTTGATGGATGACGGGAGGGTTGATGTCAACTCCACTGACCGCTCGGGGCGCACACCGTTGTCGCTTGCCGCAGGAGATGGGCATGTCCAGATTGTGCGTGCTTTGTTGGAGGATACGAGGGTGGATGTTAACTTGAGTTGTAACACTCCCTCTACTTCTGCTTTCTGCTTTCTTCTAGGTTCGGGACTTAACAAGCCACCGATAGAGTCTCTACGCAAACAAAGCAGCAGCCCTCGAAATCACTGGTACTAGGCTACGCTCGGTACACAGTCATCCTTCAAGTGCAAAAAAAAACGATAGAAAATTTACACAAAAACGGCGGAATACCTTACTCAATCTCCATCAACAACACCCCCTATCGCGCAAAACCGGTCGTTTCAATCTCGATATCCGGGGAGAAAATTATGACAACATTTCGATACGGGGGAATTGTTGTGTTCAAGTTCGAAGTTAGATGTTTGTTGTTTAGGCGCATACCTATAAGTCCTTGTACTCTTCTCAGTGTTTAAAGTGTCACCTAGCAAAAAGCTCCTAGTTTTGTTTGGTTTGAGTTCAAAAGGGAAAATAGAAGTATGTTTTTTCCGGTAAACGTAAATGAATCGCTATTGACGAAACAAAACAAAAGTGGCGATAAAGGTGTTTGGCTAGCTAAAAAATGCGACCTTCATTATGCTAACGTATCGTATACGCAATGCTCGAATGAGAAATTCACAATTATCGAACAGAAGCAATGTGTATCCTAGTGTAAACTGTCAGAAACGAAACGAAAGGAAATGATTTAGCAAGCAAACAAACACCCATGACAGATTATGAAAATCTCCTTATTCCAAGAAGAGGTTAGCGGGGGGGACCACAAAAGAAGCAGGTAAAACCAGGACAGTGCAAACCCCAAGAATACCAACGAAATAACCCTCCACCGCCAACCAATAGCTTAAATAGCGACTTATCTAATGCACACCTTTGGCACATACAAAAATCCCCACGACCAAAAGAAGCACTCACCATCCAATACTAACGACTGACACCGCCGAACGGAAAGTAACAAATATTGTACCCCCAACCCACGGAATCACCCGTCAATCTCCGCGGCGCGGGAGCAGCCGGGCCAAGCAATCGCCCCCCCCCCTTAGCCAGAGTGCAAATGTAGCCCCGATGAGAATCCAATTAAATTCGAGAGAAAATGAACACCGAGTGATACCTCATGACCCACCACACGCTCCCCGCGACCGAGAACAACATTCCAAAAAAAGGCATTCGGGTGGCCCCCTCCCCCCCCACTTATCTATCCACAAAACTTTGTTTCAGAAAAGGTACAGTACCGCATTATCTGGTTAAACTCGTTTTTGCGCTAAGAGGTTAGAATAAGGTGTGAATCAGAATTTTTCCCTTCTTGGTTAGTTGTTTCCTCTAAATAGACGGCAAAGGTCTCAAAATGACGCCCCGTAGCAAATATTTGTGAAAATCTTACTTCCAAAGGCTACTCTCTGCTCAAAGAAGCTCGTATATTTCGCCACACTTTCTTTCGACCTCTTAGCGTGAAC
Source organism: Tuber microsphaerosporum (assembly GCA_003521225.1). Classification (NCBI taxonomy): domain Eukaryota; kingdom Fungi; phylum Ascomycota; class Pezizomycetes; order Pezizales; family Tuberaceae; genus Tuber; species Tuber microsphaerosporum. The sequence goes on from QOVD01001127.1 coordinate 12,456, forward strand.
ACGAGTTTGGCCAGATAATGCGGTATTGGTACTTACCAAAGAAAGCTTAAAAACAAGGAAAGAAAGAAAGAAAGAAAAAAAAAACCATACACGAATACATATAAGCCGCAGGCACACACTTCATTTCCCTCGGGATGGCGAATAGGGACATGTGTCTCACATGCTCATTCCTTCTTTCTCGACCTCTTTTTCATCGCCTTCCCCTATTCATACACATGCAATTTCTGGGCAATGTCTCTTCCCCCTTCCAATCCCCCTTTCTCCTTCCCTGCCGCACATCTTAATACCATCCACTAACCCCCCACCTTCGCAGGAAAAGGAAGGAAAAGAGGCCTGCATATTTCCATTCAAATAAGTCCGTGCCCCCCTCTAAAATCCTACAATCCTGTGAAAATCCCGCACTCTGATTCGCAAATGGCCCGGCGTGTTTGCCACCTCTCGCGGTGTATACCGTCTTCGGTCCTCTCCATCTGCGTATGCTACGTGAATGCAGGACATCGCGTCAGCGTGATATGCATTGCCTGGGGGATCATGCGCACTCACTCGTGCCACCTGCTGCGGGAAGTCAGGATAGGATACTGGAGTATGATGAACTGGTGCTACTTGCAGCCGGGGTAGTGCAGTGGCTTTTGCGGCATGTTGAATGCGGAATTGGAGGGTTGGCGCGCGTAGAAAAGCTGGTTAGCTTGCTGGTAGGGCTATCACGCATCATTGCGTTTCCGGCCAATCATTATTTCTCAATCCACTGATCTGCACGGGATAAATGGTTCGCCCCTAGGGTAGGTGCTTTATTGCGTAGAACATCCATCGTACCGCAGATGGAGGAGTGGATGGCGTGTGCATGTGTTCTTTTTGCTAGCCTAGGTGTGGGTCGCGGCATGTTTCTCTACTTTTCGTTTTAAAACTACGTTGTGTACTTGCATTCTCCTGGCCACCTCCACCTAAGGAAACCCAGGTGTAATTAGTACAAGGAAACCTCCATATGTCTTAGGATAATGTTACCTTTAAACTGATACCCGCATGAACTTATTCTAAATACCCCACAGCCAATCTCACCTTCTGCCCTACTGGACTGCATATATCACCTTACACAGTGGCGATACCAGTCCGGCCCAAGCTAAGCACTCACGCAGAGACTCTACTCACGCAGAGACTCGCAATGCACTCACGCGTGTGTGGAAAGCCTCTGTGAAGCTGGCCCGTCCAAGATAGGCCCGTCCAAGATAGCCCCTTACCATAACTATTGCCAGCACCCTTCATTTACCCCAATTTCCCTCCTACAACCCCCCAAACATCTAGCTGTGCTTACCATACGCTCCCCTGCGATCTACGCTCCCCTGTGATCTACGACCCATTCCCGAATATTTGAGTAGATCTATCGATCCAAGGATCATCCCAACACACAATACCATGGAACCAACTCCTCAGGAATCGTATGACGAGAGCGGCCAATCCAATCCCAACCCTCCAGAACAATCTCAATCCGGCGAGCCTCAGCAACCACAAGCACTGATCCCACGCCCGGAGGGCGGGGACTGGAATCGCCCCCGCAGTGTCCTAACTAGCATAGGACTGGAAGGCTTCGTTCAACAGAAGCGAGTTCAAGAACGTGCTTATCTCCAAACCCCCGTTCCCTCCAGTCTCCTTTTATCTAACATCCACAGGCGCAGCAGATGTCTATATGGCAATGGGCTTTGCCGCCTTCGACAGAGGATGGGCAGGCTTGCCCGACTCTTTGAAACGTCAAGCCTGCGAGATGCTCGAGCCGGAACTCCCGCGCGAGGTCAGTGAGCGTTGTGAAGGTGGTTGGTTAGCGGAGTACCTACTGGCGAGGCGGCACGTCGTCGAGAGACAAAAGCTTAATGCAAGAGGGAGAGGAGGGGGAGGAGGATCTAGCAGTTAGTGTGTCATTCCGAAGAGAGAGATCGGATGAACTATAAACTATGTATCCATGAGAAGAACGAGCAAGCAATAGAGTGTCACGAGAAGTCACTCGGTATAATTCCCCCAAGTCTGGGCATTGTCAACAGTAACAGTTAGTCAGTTCCCGTTCAAACAACCCAGTACTTACACTCCCCACCTCAGCCACAAACACAAGAAGAAGGAGAAGCAGAAGAAAAGATGAAACCAAGAACCACTACTCAATGCCCCAATCATCCCCCCCATCCATGTAATCCCCCTCTGCCCTCCAGTCCATCCTTTCTCCTTCCTCCTCGAGGCCTCCGCACCCTCGCCAGTCCCGCCATTCTCGAAGAATAACCCGTGAACAATCATGTTCCCAATCCATCCGATCCTCACCCTCCGCATCGAAATTCACCCCAATAATTCGGCGAAAACTTCGTAGTACCACGATCATCCTTGCTAGGTTCTCGCCGCCGCAGCAGCAGTTGTAGTTATGATGGTAGTAGTGAAAGCGAGATCTAGAGCGGTGGCGACGGTGAGGTATTGGCTTGGTCATTTGACTGATTAGGTTTGGCTGGTCAGGGGTTCAGGAGGAGAAGGTATATATAGACCATGGATAGTATCCTGAGGAAATTAGAGCAGGGAGCGTCAGGAGGTGCTGGAATGAATTTTCGGCATTACAAAGCCTGGGCCTTTCCAGAGGTTCTATAATGCATAAGAGTTTTGCGTCCTTTCATGCAGATCCTAACGTGAAAGTGGACGACACTTCCGCCAAGAGCACTAGAACCATAGCGAAGGTTTAGGTTAGCCATTTTTGTTGGGTATTTTGATGCATGATAGTTATTTAACATTGAGCTAGGTAGGGGTAAGGACCGGGAGGGTTATACGGGTACCTGCAAGTTTCCCTAGCTAGGACCCTTCAGGAAGAGGAGTAGGTTTGGGGAACAAGTCTTTGTCCTGTAGCTGCTATATAACGCATTCTCCTGAGACTCCTTTCTGGAAGGCTTTGGTGGCTGGGATTGGATCAGTGAAGGTGGCATAGTTCTCGACGGAGGCTCCTGAGGTGTTTCCAAGTGCCATTCAGGGGAGCAGTTGTCGGCGAAGAGAACTTGCATACTTAAAAAGAGGGTTTTAGTTGGGAGAAGTGCTTGAGAAAAACATCGTCAGCGCGTCTACCCCAACTACTTATAAGCTATTCGTACGCACTCGCGGATCCCATAATCCGTTTGCGCGTTCACTGATCATTCACCTCACAACCGATAAAAATTACCCCGCTACCAGCATCGTGCACGGTGAACCTAGGCCCAACCACTCATTATCTTCCCCCTCTT
>QOVD01001128.1:0-13965 GCA_003521225.1 Tuber microsphaerosporum
GCACCCACCTTCAAAAAAAAGATACAGCCCACCCTTCACTCCTACTCCCTCACCAAAATCCCCACAGGCCGATTGCGGCAGAGGCTAAACCTACAATCCCTCGATCCGTGGTCAATTGGCTTACCATTGGGCCATGCACCCGACAACATTCCGCTAGGAAAACATTTTTATGAGCTGTGCTCAGGTGCTCTAGGTGGCGTGGGAGAGGTTAGTTGGGAAAATGTGACGCCGATGCCGGTGTGGTGGAAGGGAGTGTTCCTCCAAGGTGGCTAGCTAGCGGGAGGCACAAAGAGAGATGGGTTGGTGGGTACACGGTAGGGTATGTTAAGCCCTTACAACTTGCGTTCAAAGAGCCAGATAAAGCAGCACATGTGTGAGCCTGTCTACTGTATCATACTCCTAATCACTCGTTTACTTAAACTTTCAAGCCCAATTCCGTTCTCATAGCCTTCATAGTTAGCAGGTAGAGGCTCTTATGCAGTCCCTGCATTACGCAGTATGATGCCTTCCAAGCAAAGTGCATCGAGAATATTTTGGGTGTGCCAAGCGTTACCCGGGGGAAGAATACTCGAGTGCCGTAGTCGACTCTGAAGGAAGATAGAGACAATTAAGGTCCAATAAGCATCGAAGATGGGGCGCGCATCGTTTGTGCTCGTAATGTCGTGACTTTTCTAAAACAGACTACTATTGCATACAGCCAAAAATTGAGTATGCAATAGCAGTCCGTTTTGCATGCGCCGCGACATTGCAAGCAGACACTGGGGAATGCTTGTGGAAGGTTGGGCCATCTGAAACAGTCAAATTTGCAGCCAGGAGCGCTAAAACCAGATTCAGCAACGGGTAGCCAAACCTAGTATAAGAAAATCAGCTTTTTACTCTTTTCAACGCTTAGATGATTCAGCGCTCTTCCTGAATTTAAACATTCTCAACAAATTACAAAGCTCAAATCGTTCCAGGACAGGCTTAGCGTGCCTGGCTATAAATTTGACTGCCTCAAACCGTCCAACGGGTATCAGAGAGAGACACAGTGAACATCCGATAAGGAAAAATGGAGAGGGCACACGAATAGAGCACCTCCCTAAGAGAAAACCCCACCCCGAGTGATCATGCATGAACATACCATTATCGACTATCTAGCATAGCATCGCAGTCGTGGATAGACGACCGATGGAAACAGCCTATTATGGGGTACTACATAAATGACCTAGCATTATCGTAGCTTCATCTAGATTCGCACTTTGAGCTACATTCGTAGCCGGTCTCTGTCTCGAGTGTCGCACCTGGGCTTAGCACGGGCGTCTGGAACCAGCGACCAACAGCTGTGCTAGCAACAGCAAACCAAACACTTGAATAAAAACCGCAAACCTTTCTATTGAGTGGATTTGGACCTCCTCTGCTACCAGGAACTGAGTTGTCACTTTTGTGGCATCTTCAGAGTTGTTTTTTTGTGCTGTTGGGTTGGTAACTTAGTTGGAGGTTGCCGCTTCCAGACATCTACTCGTAGGTTCGCCCCAAGTAACGCCACCTATTCACTCCGAGTACAGTGCCGGTACAGTACAGAATCTGTCTCATGAAACAAGTGTAGTAAAACATCTCGAAGCTCGCGGCCGGAGAGCATCAATTACTTATGCCCAAACTCGCATCGGCCCCTCTATCGTTATAAGTACTACAGCTCCCCTAAAACAGCTATACTCGTATATTAGTGTATCATCACGTCCTCCCATGCGTCCCTCCGGCCCTCCCTTTTAGATGCAGACACCGCCATAAGCACAAGCACAGCTAAACCCGCAGCGGAAACCTCCGCAGAGCCGCAACCGCCTTTCCCCCTGCCTAAGCGAGTTCGCAACTCTCAACATTTTTGGTTTTCAAGTGAATAAAAAAGAATAGCGCAAGTTATCAACAAGAATTCGTAATTAGACTATGCTATGCTGTCAACCGTACCTTCATCTTGTAGGAAAAAAAACATAGAAGGAAATAAGAAAAGGGAAGATAGGAACAAAAAAAATTAATTGATAGCGAAAGAAGGAGGGAGGAAAATGATCAGTTTTTAGCTCCAAACTTCTTCGCTCTGGCCTCTGCCTTCGCTCTCTCGACGGGATCGTCCAGGACACCTTTCTTGGTGCCAGGCCCACCACTACGAACCGCGAGTACGCCATTGCTATTCCCCCTCTTATCATTATTATTCCCTCCCTGACCTCTCCTCCCTCTCCTGCGCTCCCGGGTATCATTACCCCCGGCACTCCTCCCTGCACCACCCTCACGAGGGCGTTTCCCACCACGATCCCCACCATCGGCCCCCTCACGACCACGCTTTGGCCGCTCCTTCTTATCCGGCAGGGCTGTATCGAGGCCCTTAACAACCACGTCCGCATTCTGGAGAGTGCCAAACTTCTTTGCGCGCTCGAGCATCTTCTCGGATTCGGTATCTGCGACGCCGAAGCGTTCCGCACGCTTCTTCTTCTTGGCGAGTTCAGCCGCTGCGTCTGAGGATTTCAGACCTGCCGTGAAGGACTTCTCGGGCGCGACCGCGGTGGTGGTAGTAGCGGCGGGGGTGCCGGAGGTTGTGTTATCATCTGTGACGGTGGAAGGGGAGGAGGGAGATGTGGTTTTTGCTGGGGCGTCGAATAAAGATGCGATTGATTTCTTCTTGGGTTTCACTGGTTGCGTGGGTGCGGAGGTAGTGGTGCCGGTGACTTCGGCTTTTAGCGCGGAGGTTGTGGTTGGAGGATTTGAAGTGGTGGCAGTAGTAGCGGTAGCAGCTGGCGCAGCAATGGCAGTAGCAGCAGCAGTAGCAGCGGGAATAGTTTCGTCGTTGTCCTCCCAGTCAACTTCGTAGTCGTCAGCAGTAGGTAGATGGGCAGTGGCCTTTGGTGTTTTAGCCGCTGGAGCAGGTGCAGCGGCGGCATCGGATGCGACAAGACGCGCGATCAGGTCAGATTTGACACCGTTGGTAGGGAGCGAGCGCTTCTGAAGGGCATCGCGAAGGTCGGGGACTTTGAGTTTTGAGTAGTCGGTCATGGCCACTGTTGATGAATTCGTCTCCGTTGAAAAGAAAAAAAATGCTATGGTGGGAGGGTGGATGGCGGATGAGTTGCGGTTGATAGAAAATAAGTCCAGGAAGGAAGGTGAGGTGTGATGTGGTTGTAAAAGGAGGCTGGCAGGGGGGGCGTCAGGACGCGGCCAGAGTTACGGGTTTGTTTTGCTTGGAATCCAGCAATTATTTGGTATACTGAGATATACCCCTACGCTCTGTTATTCTGAGAACAGCACAAGTGACAGTCACCACTCTTAAGCCCGAACAAAGAAAACTAAACGCGAGACTAGACTAAAAACAAAGAAAGAAAGTATCACGAATATACCACCCCTCCTGTATTTCTTCCAACGGTCCCCAGGCTACGGTAAGATCTCATCAGAACCCGCAAATATGCAAACCACTTTCATCCAAGCCAAGTCCTCCCCGCCTTAGGACCATTAATTAATCAATTCAAGATCCTCTTCCTTTCTCTCTCTACTAATAATAGAGTAGCTAAGTTACATATCAACAAAGTACCCAAGTCAACCCCGAGAAAGTCTGGTCTTAGCAAACTTTTCGATCCTGACTCTTGGTTTTCACCACACACAACACCAAAACACCTTCGCAAGAGGGTATTTGCGGAATGATCGCGGCAGGGATCGGACCTGCAATCTCTTGATTCGAAGTCAAGCGCCTTGCCATTAGGCGATGCGACCGACGAGCTTCATCATCAACCTTGCGCGACACATTCGGTCATAATATGTCACTCGATGTTAGATTTTTCTACAGTGGAAATGTTTACTTCTTTGACTAAGCGAATCTAGTCTATCTGGGATGCTCATCTCTCTATAGCCAACGGAGTATGGGACCTTCAGTAGACGGCGAGGGTATCTATCGTACCGTATCTGCCCATTGCAGCCACTTTATAGGTTCTTCGTTCTATTGATACCACCGGTATGTAGGTATGATTCCATTATGCTGCCACTGCCATGTCCCCGAAGGTTCTACCCAGGTACGATCTCAACATGGTAATATTTCTCTTGAGGGCGTGGTGCGGACGGGAAGTCGCGGCAGTAGTGCTGATTGATTGATAAAGGCGGATACCCACTGCGTGAGGCCCCTGAGGCTCAGAGGCGGTTTCGAGAGCGCGATGGCAGACGGGTAGGTTCCACCACACGCCGACGGATTCGCAAAAGCCCGTCCTCCGAGTGCACTCTCTCCTCTTCTTAGGCGCTAGTGCTGAAGTTGGTACTCTCAGGCCTGGAGGAATGGCTATCTGATATCATTAGCACAGTCATTCTGATGGCCAGCACCATCACACTGTAATATCAGATTTCTTCCCTCTTATCTGGGGGCATCAGCAAAAATTCCACTTATAGGTGAAAACGGCTCTTTGGAAGAGCCGAGGGTTCCCATTACAGAGGCGATAGAAAGGTCTATTAAATCACGTGACATCACAGATGGAGCTTATTATATGAACACTCGTGGTTCCGGAACTCCAGACTTCAGCAGAGAGAAGTGGCGACCATTATTCTTCTCCGCTGCGCGGCGCAGTCTTACACCGTCGTGAAAGGAAAAATTCATGTGCGGCACAGTACGCTGAAGCAACGCCTGAGGGTATATTTGACATGACACATGATTAGCTACGGGGGTGTACCACTTCCACTGCAAAGTTAGTTTGGTGGCAGGTGCTGGCGGGAATGGTGATCACCCTAATGGGCCCTGATCAACAGTTAGAGACAATGTGCCCCTTGGGGACCCCATAGCCAAGAATCTGGAAGAATATCTATTGTCTGCTGTAAACGAGCGGTTTAGGAAGGACCAGCGCCTCTCGTTTCTCTTTGATTTTTAAGCTTCGAAAAGTTATTACCCCTTCAACCCGTCCTGACTCAAAGCTACCCAGGAAATCAATGAAGAATGATCACAGAGTGAACGGGAAAAACGAGGCATTTGTCCTGCACCACCTGCCTGAGGCGGTCGTCGCAATATCCGACCTGTCTAGAGGTTTCGTTAAGTTCAACCCTATTTTAGTAATCAAGTCCTTTTTGAGCAGATTGCCGGAGTAACGTGAGGCCATTGGTAACGGGGCGGATACCAATGTTTCCTCCTTGGAAATCCCACAAGGCAGCGAGAACAACTTATGAGGAACCTCTCCTGGGACATCGTCTCACAGCCGCACAGGATGCACGTGCCTGTAAAGCACTACAGTCGCACCCCGCTGTCCCGGATTCCCCTCTACCGGATCCCCCGTTGTCCAGGATGAAATTCCCTGAATTCTAAATTGTTTTGCACCAAAACCAAACTCGTTGTCCCGGATAATTCGCTGCCCCGGACAGATTCCTTGGGTTTTGTTTGGATTCTGGCCGTCTAGGATAGCGAGGTGCGAGCGTATTAGCTCGAATACATGGCTTGGAAGAGGTAGCACTTGGCAATCCGGGGAAAGTGCAAAACTTCGATCACGTTGTAGAGGAGGTCCTTTCTACGTACCCCGAGGTGTAGGCACGTTTTACTGCGGTGTGCTTTACGAACTTACTGTAGCTAAGAAAAGGGAGGAGATTGCGGTGCTGGTGGATTGCATCTACGCGTACTTGGAGGGAGATGTGGTTGAGTGTATGTCATGAAGTGACAATATGGCGAGTTTGCTGCGTACTATACCGGTCGTGATCGCGATCAAAAATGATAGGTTGAATTGCTTGCGGTCTTGGCGAACGCAACGGCTGGAGGGTGTTTGTTGATATGCTCAAATACAAGCGGGACCCTATTGGGAATATGGAACTTGAACATAGCGCCTAACTAGAGATCTGGTGAAAAAAAAAAAGCTGGAGCCCTATAAATTTCACTCAGGGTTTGGCTTGCTTAATGCCGTCCTTGGCAATGGGGAGGGGAAACTGTTGAAGGAGTTAAGTTGTGCCGGGGCCTGGGATTTTCGATGTGACTGAGGGCGGTATCAAAATTAATTGAGTTGCCATTGTGAAGCCAAATGCGGGACACAAAATTGTGGCTCTGGGTGGCAGAGCAGGTGTTTGGTGAGATGTGTTTGAGTAGATACAACACCTGTATAGTCGGCTCATTCCTTGTGATAATGTAAACAATCGACTTGTCATAAATATGGTGCTCTGATCGCACTACGGTTATAATTTCTGTATCGCTCTTAAGAAAACTATTGGACTTGAACCTTTCGTCACAGCCGATTGCGCGGTCGAAAGCAGGGCGATAGCCCAGGAGTAAGCGCACTACGTAAAACTTGTCTTCGTCTACCCATGAAGTATCACTCCTCCCTATCTACTATCCCTTGGGCGGTCTAAAACAGTAAAATTCATCGCCAGGCACTCTCAGAATTGTGATTCGCTGCAAATTAGTGGTTACCATGATGCTGAGTCACTTGGACATTAAAAATCCGATTTTTATTACCCGAAATAGCTAGGTCTTGACTGATTTGAACATCCAAATGACTTGGCATCAGGACCACTATTAATTTGCAACGAATCACAATTCTGAGTGTGCCTGGCGACGAATTTTACTGTTTCAGACCGCCCAAGGGATAGTATGGGAGAGAGCTCTCTACCTCTTTCTATGGTATTTTCCAAAGTCGGAAATATGTTTGTTGGGACAATACTTGAGCGGACACGGGCATTGGACAACTTGTCATGCCGCTGGCTTGGCTCGATACATCCCACTTCGGCTTACCCAACAGATTTCTTATCGGCGGCTCACGGCTTTATCGCTACTGTACTTAATTATGATACCATTTCTTTTCTTCTGCGAGTCCTAGACTACTGACAAAGGCAATGGATGCTCACAGGTTGTCTATGCTTTAGTATGAGCCGCTGTGGGCTTCCCAAAGATTCCTCCACAATCACAGCCCAAATGATATACGGTAGGCAGTGCTAGACTAAGCTGGGAACCCATCGCTCAAAGCCAGCAAAGGCCACTCCCCTCAAGCTTGGGCCTGCAAAAATCATGGCTGAACAGAGCATGCAAGATATCACCCCGAGTGATAAAATATGCAGACTTGGCAAATATCTGAGACAGCAGTAGGCGCTACTCCTCTCATGGCTGCTCTCACGTCACCTCCTCATTCTAAGGGAGGCGAGAGAAAATAAAAGAAGATGTCCCACGTTAACTTCGAGTTTAATGTGGGGTCGCCTTATTGCTTGCCTCTGGGATGAACTGAGTGTACTCCGGAACCACCGGATCAACCCAGTAGGTTCAGGGGGTTTTGCTTCTTGAATTGAAGGCTTTTCTCAATAGCCTGATAAAGCGACTAACTTACAAGGCGACAGCGTTCTGCTCGTCTGGGGCAGGAAGTATCGGAACACAGGGATTAGAAAAGTATATGGCCACTCATCCGTGCATGTCTGTGGGCGCAAAGAAAATTATACCCTTAATATGCGGGCACTTCTTGCCTGGGCCGAGCAAGTTTTCCAGGCCACCCTAGCCATTCAATCAGCGGATACCGGTATCCAGTGGTGGTTATCATACCATATCCGCTCCCCCCCCTGCTGGCCTTGAAACTTGAGGGGAAGTACCGGTACAGTAGATGCGGGGCGGCCCAACTGCCAAGGTGTGACAAGTGATACGGTACCTGTCCGCTGCAGGATGGTGGTGCAATTTTGGTAGTACACATACTGTATCGCAATCAATACTACCGGTAATACCGTATCACAAGCAACAGGTAAGAAGTATCTGGACATAGGGACCAGAAAGATATATATGGCTACTCGAGCAATTATCTGTGCATATCCGAGCGCCCATATTAAATTGGCACCCGAATGTTTAGGTACTCACGTGGTACTGTACTAGGACTTTTTGTTTTCAAACACTTTTCCCATTTCGGGTTTTATGACTGCGTGTTAGTTCTTACCTTACAGTCTCTCATGGGGTCGTGACGAATATCAGGAGGTGACGAGCGGGGATTATTTGTTACCCTACTTTGACGAATTTGATTTTTCACTTGGCCAAATACCCCTGTTCGTCACCTCCTGATATTCGTCACGACCCCATGAGAGACTGTACCTGTGACTTGGATAAAAGAAATTTGTCTCTGGAGGCGTAATGCCGTATTTTGAAACCGATTGGAGAAAGTACCAGCAAAACAAAATAACACTTTACTCAAAGGGGAAACCTCGACCTCCTAGGAAGGATTTCTCCTGCGGGCAAGTAGTTGGTAGCTTGTATGCATTGCACTGGGGGTTTTCCTTTTGAGTTCTCTTCTTAATGCTAGGGAAGAAGTAACTGGAAACAGGGGGGGCATATTTCGATCGAATGTGCACAGATATTTTACCACATATTTCTTTAATCCCTGCCTTCGAGTGCTAGTACTTCTTGCATGGGACGAGTAAAAAGCGTGTACCGGTACTAGATCTTCGAGGCTAACTCCAACCGATGGGATGCCTAACATGGTAGAGATAATATACCTAAATCGGCAGGGTTCTAAGTTTGCGCCCCGAGGGGCAGATTGGCGAAATGGGGGATTGGCTGCGGTATGATCCAATGGTTCATGTTGCTGGCTTGTTCCTTGCATACCGTTAAACCTCGTGAAATCTACTATCTCCGTCGGGCCTCTGATCCCCGGATTCATAGACAAAGGCTCCTGAGAAGGATCGGCGTTTGTCTGGCAAGTTTAAAATCTGGCCTCAGTGCGGGCACGTGTTGGTTCTCATTAGCTGGTATTTGAAATTCTGCAAACTTGTCTAGCGAAGCCTATGCTTGGCTGACGGGCTGATTCTAGCTGATAATTCTTCGGAGTAACTTATTAGCACTTGGCAAATTTTCCCTTTCCCACCATGATTGTGGCAGACTGAATCTAGTGGTGGACTTGGTTTGCTGGCACTTATCTTTCTACCATTCGGCAAAACCCACTTCCGTGTAATTTGTTGGGTAGGCTAAGAACTTGGCCCATTGCAGACCCACAGGCGGTGGGCGCGGGTACTGCACAGTATCATACGGTGCTCAGGGTTGGTCAGCTCACACAGGAGCAAGTTCTTGCACAGTGTGCGTACGGTACCGTACTGAAACCTTCTATTATATTCGTGTCGATGCGAGATTATGTTTGTGCTCAGGGGTAACGATCTTGGAGGGAAATGCTGATATCAAGAGATCCCCTTTTTCGAGTCGTTTTTCTGCCTTCCCGGGTGAGACGGGTTTCGAGAATGGTTGACGGCATGAATATATACTTGTAATAGTTCTGTCCGGCGCCTCTCGGAGCCACTCGGCCGTTTCGCCAAGAGTTGCTAATACTGTACCGTGGTTGGGATAGCGCTGACAGCAATCCCCGGAGATAGGCTCAATCGAGAATCACTTGATCCCAGCACGGTGCACGAGGACGTCTTGATACAGTGTTGCTCTGGTAGTGCTGGGCACCAAAAACCGGCCCTCTTGCTCGCTGTTTCCGCTTAGTAATACATACGAAAAGAGTAGTGTCTTGGCATAAATCTGTATGTGCTTTCACTTTTTTTCAAAACGCTCCTCTTACCTTTCTCAATCAATACTTACCTTATCGAAAAAGATGGAATTAGTTCTAATTAGGAGTTTTTCTCCCAGAACCTTGTTGTTGCTAGGGCCCGTCTGTTAGCTGATTTCAGACGCAGTACAGCACAAGTACGCACAGTGTATTTGGTTGTATTTTTGGCTCTTTATTGCTAAAAGCTTTACAAATGAAGTTGCTGGAATCGCCGATACCGCGTGGAGGAATTCCAGGATATCAATCCTAGAACATCTCACTTTTGGGGGACATCCCGGGCAGTGATGACTTGTCCCACCTGCTGGTTTTTAGCCAAGAGACGGGAAGGAAAAAGTACGAGTGCTGTATTAGCACTGTGCATCTCATTGTCAAAACTACCGGTACACCCTTCAGCCTCCCTCGCTGAACGACCGACTGCAAGAATTTACCAAGCAAAACAACATAGGATTGCCTGAGATAATTACCTCATGCACAGCACTGAGTTTTTCCCTCGCAAGAAGGCCGATTTCGATTGTTGATCCCAGTTGAGTAGGATAAAGAAGGTGAGGTCAATATTGTGCATGGTCTCCCAACTGTGTGTTTTTTGTTTTTAACGATTTGGTAGTGGCCAATTCTTTTTTTATATTTTTTTTTTATATTTTTTTTTATATCATGCTCATTTTATTTCTGGCTAAAACATATGCATAAAGCTCGCGCTATGGCATATAAAAACCTTAATTCTAAACAAACATAAAATCAAAAATTCAAAACAAATCAAAACACAACAAACTAAACTCAAACAATGCTAGCTAACTCTCCTAATACGGAAAAAACTTCTTCCCTTGCATCGCCAACAATGACTAACTCCAATCAGTATAGAAAAATATATCTCCTTATCTTATTACATAACAAAATAAAACAAATAAAAATTCAACTAGAAAATTAAAACTTGCACAGTGTCTCCACAGGTTGCTACCTCCTTCGGCACATCTTGCTAGCATCTTGACAGAGGGGTGCATCGAGGGGCACCTTTGCCGAACCCTTTGCATGAGGTATGGGGCAGCAAGTACTAGTGTAGGATAGATAAAACGTCCTATCCGTCACGGCGGAGTAGGGGTGATAAGCAGCCCACCGCCCTAAGGCGACGAGACTGGGGAGGGCGTGGCAGCCCTGAGGCTTGGCATGTTTGGTGGGAAGCCGGTGGCAGAGGAAAAATATATGACGCCAGCTTGTGAATGAGCATCACAGAGGACCAGAGTGGTACGCTAGGGCTCAAGTCGTCAACCCCTGAGAGGTGGGATATCCGAATGTTGATCTTCGCTTCACAGTGTAGGATGGCATGCTCGAAGGTTTCATCTTCAGCTTTACAGTATGGACAGATAGTTGGGGCGTCTGGGTCGTCCCAAGAGGTGTGAGCGGCAAGGTAACTCTTTCCGGCCCTCATATGGTGAATCCTGCCTGAGGAGAACCTAGGCAGGCCCATAAAGAGGTGTGGACGAAGAGTCGCTTTAAAATGATAGTAATCAGGGGCAGGATTGTGAATGTCCCATTCTTCCTGAATGAGAGGTCTGAGGAGGGCTCTAGTTTCGTTGTACGTGGCGGGAGGTGTCAGGTCGGAAACTGAGGTAGTGAGGAGAGCCGGGGAGGCGAGCGGCAGGGTTGTCATGCTGTCTATAATTGGTTTGATGAGGTAACATAAGGCATTCAGGGGTAGGTGTTTTGTTGTGTTGCCTAGAGGGGTAGACCATTTTACGGGATGGGCTGCGCCTTTGATCCCCTGGAGAAGGGAGCGGTGGGAGGTATCTGTCCTGAAGGTGTCTGCGGTTGGTATAGTGCTATCCAACCTTGCGGTGGCTGGGTTAATTTGAGGTGATGAGCAGACCAGCCTGAGGGCTGCCATTCTTCTCTTATGGGCGAGGAGTGTGGTAACCGAGGGGAGAGCAGCTTCGCGGAGGAGGATCGAAATAGGGGTGGAGTAAAAGCAGTTAGTGATCCAGCGTAGGACTTTATTCCAGAAGCTGTTCATACGTCTGAACATTGCCGCATTTGGCACGAAGAAGTCGCCTCTGAAGGTGAGGATAGGGAGGAGGAGGCCAACCGCCAACTTGCGGTTGCACCAGGAGGAGAGTCCCTTGCCAGCTGAGCTAACTCTTTTGACTAGGGAGAAGGCACCTTGTGCCAAGCCCAGTCTTCGGTGAAAGTGATATGAGGTGTCCAGCGCTGGGGAAAGCCAGTAACCTAGCCACCAGACTATTGCGGATGGCATGAATAGTGCATCGTTTATGGTGATTGGGACCTGAGAGACTGGAGATCTATCTCTCGGGGTCCGCCAGTGGAGTAGCTCTGTTTTCGGTACAGAAAATGAAACCCCTAAGTGGCTTCCCTTCCTCTGGACAGTATTGAAATAATGTTGAAGTCTCTGAACGTTAGCTCTACAAGAGGTGGAGGCCACAGTAATAGTAAAATCATCAACATAGGAAATCATTAACCCTTTCGGGATTAACAAATGTAAAGCTGAAACATAAATAACAAATAAAAGCGGAGAAATAGGAGATCCTTGCGGGGTTCCAACCGATAACTGGGAAAAGGAACCTGGAGCTCCCTGAAACACTAGTCTGCATTTTCGATTGGAGAGGAATGAACGGGTCCATGCTGTGATGTAGGGGGGTGTGTTTTTCTTTCGTAGGATAGAGGCTAGCTGGTTGGCGTTCACATTATCAAAGCCTCCCTTAATGTCAAGAAACAATGTTGAAACCTTTAGCGAAGCGGCTTGGAGTAACTTGACCTCGTGGGCCAGCATGGTGATGGCGTCAAAGCAGCCCAGTCCCGCCAGGGACCCGTACTGATTAGAGTGAAGTAGACCAGTGTTCCTGGCGTGGAGGGCGAGCCGAGTGGCAGAGATGCGTTCTAGGATTTTAGATACCGTTTGTAGGAGCACAATGATCCGGAAGGATAAGGGGGATTTGTAGTCAGGTTTCCCAGGCTGCGAAAGAACTATGCCATTGGCTTTTTTCATTGAGGAGAGGTGGTACCCATGGAGGAGAAGCGGGGTTAGAAGGCTTGGGAGGATGGATCTGTTAAGTTGGTTAACCTTTTTCCAGATTCCGTAGGGAATGCTGTCTGGCCCTGGAGCAGACGTGTTCGAGGATTTGCGGAGGGCTTCTGCTATTTCTTCCTGAGTGACTGGAGGGACATCTTTAAAGGGGGGCAGTAGGGGTGATGGTGTCTGTGAAAGTAGTGAGGGAAAAAAATGAGAGATTAGTGCTGAGTTTATTTCCACAGGAGTTGTGGCTTTTGGGAAAGAGGGGAAGCGATCAGGAGCGCGCCCATAGGCAAACTTTTTGCTGTCCATTCTGATTGCGAGTTGACTTTGGCTAGGAATTCTGACCAGTGACGATGCTTGGCCATTTTGATTGCTTTGAAGTAGGCATTCCGTATGCTGTTGGCGTCCTGCTGAGAGGCAGCTCCTCTGCAGAAGGCCCGAACGAGGTAATGGTATATCCTTCTTAGGTCGGATAAGGTTGGAGTCCACCATAGTTTGGAGTATTGTGATGGCCGTTTTAGTGGGGTGTGAGAGGTGAGAATGTGAGTGACTGAGTCCAGGCTTGCGTCGAACCAAACGTCTAAGGAGGGCCCTGTCAGGAATGTGGGAGCTGAGGGGATGTTGAGTGCCTCTATCATTGGGCCGGCTTTGCTCCAGTTGGTTTTTTTCCAGTTCTGCCTGAGGGGTTCAGATTTGAGGAGAGGTGCAGTGAGATTTATAGAAATAGGAACATGGTCGCTGCCTGTGGAGGGAAGGTATGTGTCCCACGAAGCCACGAACGGGGCTAGTGGGCTGTTGGCAAGGGCTAGGTCGATAACTGATGGCCTATGGAGGGGATTAAATGGGAACCTGGTGTAGATCCCAGGCGTGTTGAGAAGGGTGTAGTTATTATCAGCGGCTAAATCAAAAAACGGAGCCGCAGTTAATAGGTCTGTGTGGGACATTACTCGTGACGGGTCCGCCAGGTGGTGGTGTATGTTGAGATCTCCAAGCGTGAGTGAGGGGAAGTCAAGAATGGGGAAGAGTTCTGGTGGGGTAAGGGTGCGGGAACCAGTGGTGTTAGCAGCTGTGGAGTAAGCATTGTAATTTCTGAACATGTTGTGGAACGTATTGAACAGTCCTCCTGGGCAATAAAAGTTTATCGCCATGACGTCCCCCCTGTCAAAAAACAAGGGAATACAAGAGACACTATCTAACAAGGATTGGCTAATGTATATAGCCACATGAGACTTATACAAATTAGATGCAGGGGGAAAAAATACTTTGTAGGCGTTAGCAGTAGGGGGGGAGCTTTTCCATAATGGGATATCCTGAAGGGCCACGATGAGGGGGGAATTAGATTTGGTGGTAAACCCAATAAACAGAGAATGAAAAACATTAATGCTACTGAGGCAATTATGCTGAACAATGGAAAGATTTAAACATGACGTATTTGGGGTAGCATCTCTTGGTTGGGGGGCAGTTTTT